>JANSTU010008719.1:0-16227 GCA_027564075.1 Bolitophila hybrida
TTTACAACTAACGCTGCGTTATGCCAGATTTTACCCTGGTCACAGCCCCGCTATAGATGTTTACACATCAAAAAACTCGACCGTACTGAAGAGATGAAGTAATAAACTAGAAAAAGCATTTTGATTTTTTGGTTTCAGATGCTGTAGGCTGCTCAAAACTTAAAACCCCCCTTAAGGCAGAATAAAGCCTTGTTCTATTATTGTACCACGGAGGATTTTTATTTGAAATCTTTGATGAGTTGATTTTTTGAAGTGGAAAATGAGTAACAAAAATTAATATTAAAGAATAAATTTGAAGCATTTATTGACATCAAGGAGCTAACTATAAAATAACCCAAAAGTGAACCAGATCACCAATTGGTGGAACGAAAAGGGTGGACTGAAAGTTGCAATGATGAACTGATGATTATAATGTAAACGTATGTTAATGTGTGTTATGTTGGCAGTACCTCTGGGGGGCAATAGAACACCCCTAACAGAATCTTAGTGTTGCTAATTATTACTTTACTAAATAAATATTCAAACGAAATACCTACATTCAGAAGCTATATTTTTGCTGATAGTTCCTTTGCAACAAATAACGCAACTCCGCCGCCAGTTCGCTTAGGACGATCATTCCTATATAGCTACCCTCTACACTGACAGCTTTGTTAGTATTGTAACTTTTAAGCTATAAACAAACAACAAAAAGAAACAGACACGCACAATACAGGGTGTTGATCATATAATATATATAATGTATTATAATATACATTATACATTCATGGATAAACAGACTAATACGACGCTATTAGGGAAAAACCCGCATATACAGGAATAAACAAGGCGCCGTGTCACATGATCGTAAACAAAAGCATTTATTATATTAATAAGCATCACAGCTCGGCGCGGCAAAGCAATAAAACGGTGAAAAGGCAATGTCTACCAACACAGCTTACATCGATATGCTTGGGCCCAAAACATACACTTACACACACACACATATACACATATAAAGATTAGAAAATATACCTACGGCTGCTATATAAGCCACATACTGAATTTTAATAAAGTTGTCCTTTTCCGTACACATACACCTAAAAAGATATATAATCTTATCATAATGTCTAAATTCTCAACACAATAAAAAAGAAAACCTAGAAAAGTCCCACCCAGGAGACGTTAGCTTATATATAATAATTACCTTAATTTCTAATAATACATTACCCTGTAATATTTTGGACAATAAAATCATTCATTCATAATATATGCGGCTAGATAGATCTTTTGAGATCTTTTGTGTTTCATGCAGACTGCAAATATAATACAATCATGTTGAAGCCTTCAATACATTTAATAATTATCAGTCGCTTATCAAACTAATGATGCGACCAAAAATTAAAAAATTGCAAGGTGTGATCTTAACTAGAATCAATGTTATCCTTATAAAATAGAAAAAAATGTTTACTTAGTCCAGAGTATTTTGTCCAATTTTCCGAGGGCGCCAAAGTCGAGTTTTAAAGAAAAATGTGTTCCCTTGGCATACAAACAGTGTCTGGATTGACACCTTAAACAAAAATAATGGTAAATTAATTCCGATTTAGTTGTAAATGTTTTTGGAGTAATCAAGATTTAATACTTACCGCAAAAGAACCGACTGGATATTGTAAGACTCTTGTTTTAGGTATACGAAGTATACATAAAGACGACTTGTCCATACACCGCTATAACTTTTCTCTATTACGAATTTCGTTAGGTGATTCTCGACGTTGGAACACCTACTTTAAATGAAAAATATTGATAGAATACTTCGGGTAGTGGGTTAGAGAATTAACACTTTGCCACAAACACACAAAGGAAGTTATAAAATAATCCATTGTTACAAACTTTGAGTCTGGACAGTTTTGTGTTTACGTCCTTTGGGTGTTCATTTATTGGTGATTCTCTGTTGTAATAATATCAAAACATCATATAATATTATATATTCATTCATATGTCATTCTTTCCATAAAATATTGTGATTTGTGACCAGCGATCATGGTTTAAGGGTGTACGCTACAGCAATTAAGTATTCATAGAAAATAGATTATTAAGCGTTGCAGTAGAAAAACATGTAATAGATATTGTAATTATTTATTATTATTAATCACACATATCTTATATATAAACATTATTTATTATTTGTATCCCTGTATGGGACATTATGTCTTATAGACTCTGTATATTAATCATATAATAGTAGAAGTAAAATATATATTTACCCTGACATGAACTCAAAATATATTTATATTAAAATAATTGTCGTACAACTTTAATATAAATGAATGTCAATTTTTAATATAATAACTAGGTTGGTCTGGCCATTAAAAAATGATATAAATCTATAAATATAATTTAAATGTATATTTTCTTAAAAATATTTGAGAGAGCAGTATACACATGAATATATCGGTTACACATACATTTAACATCGAGTGCTTATTGTAACATTATTTCAATGATTTTTTTTATTTCTATGATGATAATATCATCATAATGACTGTTTTTCTGGACGACCTTTTTCGATTCCGTTTTAGATTTAATTTAAAACTAATTTTGTTGACTAAATATTTGTATGATAATCATAAAAAGTTTTTTTAAGTTTTAAACTTATATTTGTCTCTTAACAAAAAGTAGTACATAAAAAGTAGGTTTTACTTATTATCACTAAAACGAAATAAAAATGGTCGGCCAACATATTATACAATAAGTGCATTAAATAGCTAAATTCATTTATAAACATTTAAAGCTATTGTATTACATTTATAAATCTGATTAATAAATACTTATTCACGAACATACATCCAAATAAAAGAATGCTTAATTTATAAATGTCGAATATTTATTGAAAATCTTCATAGGTCAGTTTTTCGACCTCTGATTAAGATATCAATTCTTCTATCATTTTAAAATTTAATTATTCTATCATCCTATCGTCAACGTATTTAGGATCTTCCCATGAACCTTTTGATGAGAAACACTATTTCTATCATTTTTATTAAAATGTATATGATTTACAGTATTTCAATGTAAATGCCAATAATGAAAGATGTTCCTCTAGTTAATTCTATGCACTGCATGCAGCACACCGCATTATATCGATGATTTAAACTATTTCAAGTATTTACATTAACATTAAAAAACATGTAATTTAAATTATTAAAATAATAAAAATGTGCATTACTTTCTGATAGGTACAGCTTGATCGGATAAGTAGGTTAAAAAGATCGATAGATTTATCGCACAGAATTATCATATATATTATATAAATCTTTTACCAAGTGAAGTTAAATAAAAGATTTTAAAAACAGATTATAATTCATTCAAAAAATAGTAACAATATTGTTTCTAGTGGCAGTTATCTTGCAGGAAATGCGAGAGGTCAAGTTTGATATCTTATCAATATAAACATTTTGATAAAATTATATCTTATCAACCATTTGTCGTCAGAATTTGTAAATGTAAATGTTGTATAATCAAAATAATAATAATAATAACAAACATTTCAAATTTCAAGCGAAAAAAATGTCATTAAATGACTGACACGTTTTCACTACAAGATCTACAGTTACAGTTTTCTCAAACTTTAATTAGTAGGTTTTTTAAAACAATTGAAAATTTTCAAAAGAATACCGTTTTTTTTTCAAAAATATTTTATTTAGGAAGTATTTGGCATTCGTATGCCTAGTTCACAGTGCATTTCGCATTTGTGTTAATCAGAAATACGTTTTTCGTTTAGTTGAAAATATGGATATTCTCGTGATAGTCCATCGACTTTTCATTGTTAAATGTAGCCCCCATTAACCACCGAATGCTGGTTTGACTAATATATAAGTATGTCGGTCGATTATATATTATGCTGTTTGCTCTCACAAAAGCATTATCGTATTATAATGTTTTTTGTATTTATGTCAGCGATTTGTATTTTTCACATTGATATAACAAAAAATGTTATTTTGAATATCGAATCTAAAAAATAAGCAAATTTTGCCTAGACTGATTTTATATCAGTCTTTCTTTGTACACCAAATGTAAAACAATATCGACAACATAAATATGTTGAGATAGAATAAATTAAAAAGCATTAAATACCGATATTGTGTTGTGGTATTAGTTGCTTTAAAATATTAATTACAATGTATGTACAGATAACAGCAAAAGTTGCTTACTGCTTTTATCTGAATCCTTTGAGAAACATAAAAAATAAATGTAAAGTTATATCACACCAATAAAATAAAAAAATCTTAGTTTACATATACATATAATTATTAATACATTACATTGCATTTTTTTAAATACTATTAATATATGCTATTGTAAATATTTTGTTTGTACGAAATAATGATAAATCTACTTTGAACATTGTAAATAATATCAGTTGCACAGATCTTAAAAATCTATTATACATTTTATTTTTAAATACTAGAGAGGAATTAAACATTTAAAAATATAAATATTTGGATATATATATTTACATATCCACTTTCGGACGAAATTGTAAACGTAGCGGTGGGTCCCGGAATCGCCATCTTGTTATGTATACGAATTTCAGTGTGTGATCTTTACCCAACAGCTCATCATTGCACAAAATTTCCACCTGTGAATAAATATAGTTACATAAATTACATTGTATATATAGTTTTATATGTTTAGAATAAAAAACAACATCAATTTTTGTATTACCAAAAAAAAGAATCCTAACTACAACGAGCAAAATATAAAAAACTCTCTTTGTCTTTTAACATTTGATGTTGAACAAATACTTCTTAGAAGCGATACGACACATGCGACATTTTATGGGTTCACACAACTGGTGCTAATTTTAACAACACACTTGTTGATTTTAAATTCTCATTTTCCTGCAATAAGGTTAGGTACCCATTCAACAAAATCGTGGATGCCTAACAATTATTATACCTTATAAATAACAGAAGATTTCGAGTGGGCACGATTCGTCACTGTTTGACGAAGTCTTGAATTTTGAATATTTCATTTCTTTTGCTTACTTCTGCAATGAATAGGATATTCGTTTCGAATAACTGGATTTATGTATGCTAACTAAAGACACTCCAAACAGACTGTATGCTACAAATTTTGATTGTACAACCGTATCATCAATCAAGCCTGGATAGAGATTCATATGGCAAGCTAGACTGCAGATTGTATTTCGAAATCTATTCTATCAGTATACCTATTGTTTTTCGTAAAGTATATTTAACGAATTTTAATCAGATAACTTGGACAACTTAAGTTCTGAAACCAGATCTAATTGATTCAAAAAATGTATTCATTAAATCTGACGGGATGAATAGAAGTAGGTATAAGTATGTTCTTTTATTTACTGAATTAAAGTCATTAAAATTACTGAACAACTCCTGTATTTATTTTTTTAATTTAAATTACTGATTATACATGCATATGAGAATATTTTTAGTTGTTGCTAAAGTACACACGTGCATCTGTTATTGAGGTTGAGGGGCTAAATATTTCATGTTTTTTTTATAGATATTCACCCGTACCCAAAATAAATTTTTTGCACCATTTTTAATTCTGAGTTTACAATTTTAGCCTTAAAGCGTAATCTTAGAATTGGAAATCTTAAAAAATGTTCTAAATTTTAAATGTGAAATAGTTTTATCTATTTAATACTTTATAAATTAACAAAAAAATATAAAAAAAGTTTTATATTTTTGCGCTTGTTGTTGTATACGTTTGTATACTATGGCTATTGGTCGAAAATGTTTTATAATAGGTAATGATGTTGTGACCAGTAGTGTGAACCCGTAATGGTCAGCTATTTCGTAGCACCCAATGTTCAAACATAAACATAAAATCAAGGGATTAAAGAAACAGAAAATTGTGATATGACTGCATTTATTATCACGTCATTCGAAACGAGTAACCTTTATTCAATTTTCAGAAATAAGCTATTAATACCTGCTTAATCGAGCTTCTTTTGAGTGCCGAGACCTAAGGGAATAAAATATGTTTTATGTTCCTATAAGTTATTACGAAAACATGGCAATCCAACCAGTCTTTATTGATTTCAGTATAGCTTTTACTTACTGATATTCAAATTCTTAAATGATTCATCCAAAGGTAGGGAATTATCAGAAATGCTTGCCTGTGCCTGAAAATTGTAGAAACCCCAATTTCATAAAATCCATCTCCCCGCCTACCAATGTTAACAGTGTCATACATACATCATACATACATACTCTAACACCAACAAACATACAAGAATTGCTCGTTTAATTCTATACGGTATAGGGCAATGCAAACGCACTACTAAAACGTCGGTGTTTTTATGAAAATATAGACAGCATATTTGCATAGTACAATTTGTTAAGTACCTCTTTGTATTTGTCCATTCCACTTAATACTTTTTTCGCGACGAATTTCTTTAGATGCGTTATTGTGGCTTGGGAACTGCATCGAATGAATCGACGCTTAAGTGCGTTTATATTGCTCATACACTCCAGACACACGTTAACCTGTTCGTCCTGGCGATGATAGTCGGACTCGACATGTGCCTCGTTTAATCGCTCGCTGTCATCTTCTTCGTTCTGTGGCAAATCCTTGGGACATGGTAAATTGCGGCTCTTGTAAAAAGCCCGCTCCGATTGAATTTCGTCTACGAAACGAAAATTAGTATTATTCTATTATGTATCAAGAGAATAGATAAACAAATCCTTACTTTCCTGCAGGTTTGGCACTAATTTGTACACGATATCCTGCATCGTTCGATCGAAGCTGATGTATTGCAGCGGGTGCGATTGGTGAATTACACTTTTGCATGCCGGACATGTGCTGTTCTCTTCTAGATGCTTAACCAGACAGCTTTTGCAAACTGTACAAATAAATAAATATTAATTAGTTGTTTTAATTGTCAAAAAGGTTAGGTTTAGTTGGCCAACTTACAAGTGTGCAGACATTCGGTGACTGTGGTCGCATCGATGAAGTAGCCGCGACATATTTCACAGGTGATGTGGCTGTTTATAGTTTGTAGTTTAATTTTCATTTCCATTGTGACGTTTAGTTAGTAATCGGAATCATAAACTGATAGATTTTGCCTGAAAACTTGAAAACACACAGGATAAACAATATGTTTTGTTAAAGGCGATTTATGAAAATTTTGACAACATGACAGCTAAACTTGACACACGAATGAAAATGTGGAGAGAAATGCATATAATGGAAGCAAATGTTGAGCTGACATATTGTTTAATCAGTCAGTGTAATGCGGCGAAGAGGATAAAGCGAAAAAGGTGCATTTGTAGAATTTAGAAACGCCATCTAGGTGTAGCGCACTGTGATACAAAAACACGCCATTATCCTCTTGTGAATTCAACTCGGAATTTAATGGCACAAATGACTTTGATTTAAATTTAAAATTATATGCAAAAAGGATTTAATTACAAAAATACATATTTAATATGTTTTTAAAGGAATATATATAAAAGAAAAAAAAAATAGATTTGCTTCAATGTATTTGCTCTCGTAAAATGTAAAAACCATCATGGCTAGAAAAGAATATACGTACAATCAAAACAAAATATTGTAATAATTGCATCCTTAATACCATTATTTTATTTCATAGACATTTGATATGTAGAAATACATAACAATGTTTTAATTACCACAGACGTGCATATTTCAGTATTTTAAAAATGAAATAGTGACAAGTGACTTAGATCTCACAGTAATACGTAAATTGGTATTATCTTTATATTGAAATATGTACATATGACGTAAATTTCTATTACACACATTGTGTATGTCCGAAGAAGCTTATTTTTCATAATATAAAGTCCAAATGTACTTTGGGATGAATTCCGTGAGGTAAATGTACATTCCCCGCGAGATGGTAGTGGTAACAGTTGGGCAATGGTAAAAAATGACTAAATAAAAAATCATTTTTTAGTATAGTTTATCTCGGTTATTATAATTTAAGAAAATCTTAACCCTCGGTGGTCGCACTTTCTAGGAATAACACAGTGGTCAGAAGGGGGTCAAATTGACCCTACAATGTTTAAATGATTGCCGCGTGGCGATCCGAATTACTCAAAAAATTCAAGATATTAATTTGTACCTTTCAGAATGAGAGTATCATGAATTTTTTTTAAATAATAATAAATAATCAACAAATAAGAGTTAAAATATCATTTTTTTATTTAAAAAAACATAAATAACAATTTATTTTTAATATCTTTAAAATCTTCCTATTGACCACGGAGGGTTAAACAGTTTAGTTTATATTTTCCAAACTTGTCATAATACAGTTTCTTATAATAAATATTATTATTTATTATTTTGTTCTCTGTTACCCTAATACAACTCTGCATATTGTTCTTTTTATTAATATATTTCGTTGTAGTTTCATCCTTACTTTAATAACAGTATTTTTCAATCTGTCATTTATCATATATCATTGCGTTTGCTAAAATAATTTTATAATACAAAATGCTCACCTTTCAATCATTCATTTCGTAAATAATTAGAAAGGGTTAGTGAGTTAGTTAAATATTATTTGAATTATCTCTAGAATCTGGATGAGTTTGATATCAAGTAGTAAAATAGTTGTGTAATTTTGAGTCAATACAATTCGTTATATTCTGATTCTTGCAAAATGTCGTGGTAAGTATTATTTGGAAACATGTACGTCCTCAAGGACATTTCATTAAGAAGAAGTGTTCTAGTAATATCCGTAACGATACTATTGTGGCTGGTTCATCTTGTCGGCGAGCATTAACACCGCGAAATAAGCTCAAACGTTCATGCCATGCAGATGGAAGTGAAAATGTTAACAAACGAAGTCGTGGATACGATACATTAGCCAGTAACTATATCCGCATCTACAAACCTGTAAGGAGCTTCTATAATTATAAATAAAACGTCTGAAACACATAAATTAATTTCAGAAAATTACAAAATGTGATAACTGCTGGTACAACGAGTACGTCGATGACGTGCTAGATATTTTGCGTGAACAGGAAAAGAATCGTTTCCCTTTTTTCGATCAGTCTCCGCAAGCTAATTTTCGCGGTTTGTATATAAAGTCAATTCGTATGATTGCAACTCGACATGGTATAAGCAAATCGGCAGTGCACTTAGGTATGTATATTTTGGGGATTATAATAATACAAATAATACTTCTTAAGTAAATGTAATATTTTAGGCATTTACCTGTTTGACACATTTATGGACAGTCACAAGATTGCCATGGAACGTTTAGGGCTTGTTGCGCTTGTCAGCTTATTGTTAGGCTGCAAAATGGAGGACCGCGAACAAAACGTACCTAAAATCAATGTTTTGAATTCAGCAGTGGACAATCAATATAATTATTATGATTTTGCTGCGCTAGAAAAAATGATATTGACATTTTTCAAATGGAAATTACTTATTCCGACAGCTGCCACATTTCTCGAATTTTATATTGAAGATTTGGTTGGTCCAGACGATGTAGATCCACGCCTAGATGACTTTGCTCGCATAAAAAGAAAAGTTGTAGATTTAGCATATGAATTTCTTGATTTATTGTTAACAGACTGTCATAAGATGCAAGAATTGCCATCTAAGATGGCTGCTGCTTGTGTGGCTGCAGCTAGAATCGTAGCGGAATTGCCAAACGTCTGGACAGTTAATCTGGAAATGTTAACAAAACTTCAATGGCAGGACATTGAAGATTGCGTTAACACTTTAATTGATCTCCGCCAGTTTACAATTGACGATTCTCCAGTGCAAACTGTACAATATGTAAGGGATTCTGGCTACCTATCTGGATCCTAAAAACTTATATAACTAGTTTAAATATTGTTTGTAAGTCGTATAGTATATTTTATACGCAACGTGTACATTGATGATTTATAGTTTTTGAGAAATTACTGATGATTTAGAAAAGAAGACCACTAAGAAAAAGCAGCCAAGACCAACATTTTTCACAGATATTTTTTTTAACATGTTTTCGGATCTATATGCGTTATTGACTAAAAATTGCGTGTAAATGTAACGTGGCAGACCTAAACCTAAGCCTTACCCATATTCATTACGTAAGCTACAACGCAGGTTGATTGTACTACATAAAACAATTATTTAATTATTTGTATATTATGATGAAAATTGAAATTAAACTGAATGAATTTCAACCAAATATAAAATATATGATAATTCCGAAAAAACTAAAATAATTATTTCTTGAATAATAAATATGTTAAAAAAAATACTGTAAAACTTTCGGAAATAAACAATTTATTCCAAAAAATATACATAAATACATTTACATATAAATTATCTGCTGTACACGTGTATAAAATAAACTTCGAGACAGTTCAAAGTGTAGTGTTAAATACAAAATTTCGATGTATACATTTCAGAAGTACGAAAAAGAATTTTTGTGTTAATTATATAAAATATGTGTTATTTTTTTAATGGAGTAGTACAGAGTTCTGAATAATGGTTACAAAAAACGTACATGAAAAATTCTTTTAAAATGAGATTATTTTTTATAATAAATATACTCAAACATTGACACATAGATGGTGCTTAAAATAATGTTTCGGCGCAGAAGTCAAAATTAAAACTTTTGTTTTGACGTTTTAAATCATGACAGTGTTGCCATTGTTGCTTGCTATTGACACATACTAATACTTGAATTGCAAATTGTTAAACAGATAATAAATTATCAACAACGAACAACTAAATAATTAAACTATGGCGAATAGCTATTATTTTGCCATTGTAGGGCATAATGATAACCCAATATTCGAGATGGAAATTTCAAACAACAACAAGGAAGTAAAGGTTTGTTCATTTTAATTCATTACATTTTAAGGATAAATGTAAATCTTGTACGCTTTAGAAAGAGGATCATCGACATTTGAATCAATTTATCGCTCACGCTGCCCTCGACCTGGTGGACGAGCACAAGTGGAAAACAAACAACATGTATCTGAAGTCCATCGACAAATTCAATCAGTGGTTCGTATCGGCTTTTGTGACTGCAAGTCAGGCGAGATTTATTATGGTACACGACAACCGAAACGATGAAGGAATCAAAACCTTCTTTATTGAGATTTACGAAACGTTCATCAAGCACACAATGAATCCGTTTTATACGAAAGATACACCTATAAAGTCTCTAGTATTTGAAAAGAAAGCTCATAATTTTGGTAAAAAATATTTAGTTTCCTAGATTTGTTATACATATATACATACTTATTTAAAGTTAATACTAATAAAATATTTTTTTGGAGTATGGAGTTCAGTTCACACTACGGTCAATCTGTTGAATTCGACAATATCTAAGTAATCTTTTGCGCAAATTTGAGACAAAACAATCACATTCTAATGAAATCCTATAATACCAGTATCTCCAAAAATTGTTGCGAATTGGATTGCCATTTCATAAAATGGAATACTGCTCTGTCATGTAGACCGACTTTTGAAGAAGTCATCAAGTTTGTCAACATTTCGACATAGTCATTAAAACCTTGCGTCTACAACTTAATGTAAACGAATCTTCTCATCGGTGGCACACACATTACCCTGGCACAATTGAACGTGCCCGAGTTTATAACAAACAACCACCGTTATTAAATATTCATAAATGGGTCCAATCGACTCTGGTCGCCACAAGATACGCTAATCGTCGTCAGGATAAACGGCAGCTCGTCTGAATTGCATATCTTTGCATACAAAAACGCATAAAAATGCAGTAATAATTCAAAACTAGAGAACTGACAGCTGGAGGGGTAGCAGATCATGTGTCCTTTTATATAATCAGTGATGAATTAATGTAGAAATAACTTGGCCGCAGCGTTTCCTTATTCCATTCATCAAATCACTGAAACTGCCTTAGTGCTGACCGCCGTGAGTCGCCGAAGTATTGACCACCTGTTGAGCGAAAATGGTTTTCAAGTATTGATTCGATTTCGTTAGATTCTTCTATCATATGTTCTGGAGACGTCGAGAAAGTTAAATGCAGCGACTGATTATTCCATGAAGTTTGTTGAGTCAGATGACTTCTGATCATCAACCAAAATGAGTTGTCTGGGCCTGTGCTGACGTATTCTCGATATTTTCCCTTAGCCAGGGAACAGGACTTAACTGTGGTCGTGTTCATAACCGATTTTCACTTTGGTTTTGTCGATATTGTTACCATTGACTATCAATTGCCCCGTTGAAACGTCGACATCCAATGCCGAAGCAGCAGATGCATATTTATTGTTACGTCTCTAGAGAAGATGGTAATGCAATATTTGGCTGGGCCAAAACCATAATCTTCGGGCATAGCATTTGATTGTGTATGTCATCACTACAATCATACCGAAATTATATGCATCGTCTGCAAATCATATTTTGTCGTATGAATTGTATGCACTTTTCTAAATTTAAAGATCGAAAAGCTCGACACATCCATAGGTGATGCGGTTTTCTGATCATTACAATGGGAAATCATTTACAATGACGATGGTCTTTTCTATTTTGCTCCTGTGTTGGTTAATTTGGTGTAGCTCTCACCATCTGATGAGAAGATCTTTCTACGTTGGTATACAGCATCCCGAGATGTCTTGTATATCCACGCCAATTTACCTACATGCGTATTGATCAAGTTCTCATGAAATTTCAAAATGACTTTCTTAAAACTGGTTATAGCGACCTGCTTTGATGCCTTGTTTTCATCGACATATTAATTTATTCGTGAAACACGCTGAAAACAATTCAAACAAACACAGAATGAAAACAACGAATATATAAAACAATGTGAAGCACTTTATGAACCAGAGTGAGTGATTTAAAAACATATTCTCCTCTACCTCTTATTGGATTACTTAATTTAGAAAATCAATCTTATCATATTTTCGATAAGAAGTAACATGAATGTATTTATGTATAGAAAATCGATCTCATCAGATTTTCTCAATAATATTCAAATTAGATTCCTCTAATTAGATTTCTTTATATAGAAAATCGATCAGATTTCCTAATCAATATTCCAAGTTTGAAAAATAATATCTTCAATTAGACTCGATCGGAATCACCCGATATGAATCAATTGGATTCAGATGGCCAATCTCTTAAAATTAAAAGAAAGACTAAAAACCTTCTCCAGCGATATTTCAGCGTTTCGAAACAAGCCCGATGATTCACGATTAGTAAAGCTATATCTTTTTTCAGTTTAAAATGGAAATGTTTCCGGAAAAGGCTTGCACGCCATAGCAGAGCACCCCATATGTTTGAATCGAATAAAAACTATTATTTATTTATTGATATTATTATTATATTTATATTATCAAAAATTGAAAATTACAAGTGTTAAATGGAGAGACCAAATCGGTAGAAAGAACTATGGAAAACGCAGTCTCTAAGAGCTCAGTCCTCAACGCACCGCTCTTTAAAACAGCTGATAACGGAATTTTAAATGAAATATTAAAAGACAACACAACTAAATTACCGGTAGCAATATTACAAACATTACCGTCTCGAGTCTCGAATTCTTACAAGGAAAAAACTAAATCTTCTATAGAAGAAATGGATGCCAATCTACTAACTTAACCCATTTCTAGGAAATACATGAATTTCATTAGACAAACGACTCAACTTTGCTGAGATGTTTGAAAACATAAGAACGCTAATAAAATCTGTCCCTTATTGGACTATAAATTTTAAAAAAATAGTTCGACTGGACCTAATAAAAACAATAACTAGTGGCAGAGTATACAAGTTCTTTTTAAACAGAGTACATAATGAGCTAACTCCGAAAAGCTCCATATACACCAACGATTTCAAAAACGGATTGTCGACACAAACGACTATATGCACACGGTAAGACTAAAAACTTTATTATTATTGCGAAAGCCGCACAAAACCACAATTGTCACCGAATATCTCAGCACACAAAAGTCGATAAGGAATCCAAGAAACTAGTACACCACTATAATCAGGATACGAAACGTTCTCCAAAATAAAATCTTTTTTAATTTGGTGCCCAAGCCGATACCAATAAATGAATTTCCACGCAAATCAAGCCACTCAAAAAGCTCTTGTAGAAAATACATTAATTTATAATATTTGTTGTACACAATATTGCCGAGTCCATGACCTTTAACGTTGAAAATCCATAAAAGTCAAATATATATACAGTACCGGTCATAAGTATTCGATCACTAATATTTATGTACGTTTCTTTCAAAATAACTGTTTTTTAGAATAAAAAATGAGAGTCAATCAACATCGATACACGCAAGGCTGATATTTTTTTTAGCATTGGATTATTGCTATCTAATAATTTATATCATATTATTAAAGGTCACTGTAGTCATAACATTTTTAAACATTATTTTAATTAGTCGATGTACCTGAAATACACCTTTTAAAATAAGATAGGAGCAGTATGTTATTTTGTATTTTTTTTTTACAAAGGGTAAGACTGCGAAATTATCGACTGAAAAACGTGTTGAAATTCTTCTCAACGAAAGATATTCTATTATTATTATAGAATATTTTTTTGTCGATTCATCCACCAGAGAACCTCAAATCGGTGTGTAGTTCCTAACGTGAAACATGGCGGTGTAGATGTTATAGTTGGAGTTGGTGATCTTATACAAATAACGGACAAACTCGCTGCCCTACGATATCATAACATTGTTTTGAAAAACTTTGAGGCTTGGCTTCTGGATTTAAGTTGGTCCTGGTCCTGAATTATTGTACCCGATTTCCAAAGAGAAGATTGAAAAAAAATAATACAAAGAATGCCGAAATTTTGTAAGGCAAAAAAGGGACGAATTGACGAATCAAAATTGTAGAGAAGAAAATATATAATATTATAAAAAAACACAATATAAATCTGAACACTGAACTTCAATTGTATAGGTATATCTTAGGTACTTTTGAAAAATCATCAAGTGATCGAATACTAATGATCGTTAATGTAAAGAAATCACAAAAAAGGAAAATAATTGTTATTGTATAAATAGCCAATATATAATTAAATAAATAATTACTGATATTATTACAATTTGGTCAATAAATAGTAGATAAAAGATTTTATGTAATTGTGCCACTGAACTATCTAAATCATGTTTTTTTAATAATTATAATGCCAAAAATCGATATTTCGATGCACCTAGACAAAAAAGCATTTATAATATTTGCATAGATAACTCTATATATTTTGTTCGTTCACATAAGATGTAATATAAATTCGGTTTCAATGCTCCGTCTGTGTTTTATAAATAATGTTTAGACCAAGGTCAACATACTCGTATACAAGTGATAATGATTTTATGCACTCTTATATAATTTTGTAAAATATGATGTGAAGATAAGACTATTTTTAGACAACTAGATTAAATACATATTTTTAATGAAATTATATGGTTTTATTGAGTCACGGTGTGAGTTTTATCATTGAAAATGATTTAGAGGAGGGTACCGATGAAAAATGTATAACGAAAAGGACCCGTTAAAGTTTGGTAAACATTCGGCAAACTACGTGTAATTTTTGTTAAAGAAGTCACGTGACGCAAAAAAATAAAATACTAAATTGAAATAAACACAAAATCCAACATGAGCATTTTTAATAATCGGCTTCTACTAGTTTAAATATGCCATTATTTTTTCTCTCGGATTACTATTTAGACTATTTACACAAGTGTTGTTTTCCTTCTACAAATGTTCTGCCTTGAATAGCATCGTTCGTCCCATGTTAGTGTATGGATGCCCGGTTTGAAATATGGCACAGACACATTTTCGACGATTACAACTTAAACAAATCAACTACTCTTAACGAAAAAACGAGCATATTCCAAGTTTAAAAAGCAACAATGTGATTGTATTATTATCTTACTTTATGTCTACCCTAAAAGGGTTTCTTTTTATTTACCAGATATTTCCCCTTAAAGGTTCCCTAAATTATCAGATAACGTATCCAAACAATGAAACGAACCTTCATATGTATACATATTTTATAAATTAAAACCTGAAAATTATACATAAAAGTAAACATCTTTCAACTTTATGTACTTTACACCAACACCAGGAAGCATGTATTCAATAAATGCCAATAAAAAATAAAAATGTATTTATATTAATATACATGAAATGACCTGTAACTTCTTTTTGATATTTTGATATGTTTAGAATGAAGGTCACACGATTTTAAATAAATTATCTCTAAAATATGCAAAAAGTGCTAATACCATGATAGAT
>JANSTU010008730.1:0-16222 GCA_027564075.1 Bolitophila hybrida
ATATGAATTTGTGTGTTTGTTTTTTTTTTTTTGAGAAATTGGGCAATAATTGTAATATAATCAAATACGGACTTATTTATCCATATATGACATAATACCTGTTATTTTGGCTAAGCTTGTTCGATTCCGTTTTAGTATTAAATCAAATAAGTGCGTTTTAAATAAAATCTAAAATAGGTCGGCCAGAATATCACCCAATATATGTAGACAGACTGTTGGACAGTCTCGCTTACTTAAATTGAAAGTAACCAGTTGTATATAATTTATTCTCAGATACTCAGTCTCGCATACTACATATATAAATATTATAAATATATATATTTGCATATTCCAAACAAATCGTTTGCAACTGATTGAAAAGTCAACCGGACATTCAATTCAAAAAACACCTTACATATCGTTTCAATCTCAAAAGCAATCGGCTTACTTAAGATGCAAAAAGGCAAACTCTCTATTGATGCAATAAATGATTTCGTATATTCGTTATTTATGCAAGACCCGCGAGGCACAATAATAATGGCATACACATTACACATCTTTTTATGTATTAATCATGAGCGCATATACAATGCTAAAACGATTATTTATATATAATTTATTTATTCTAAAGACTTAAGGCAGGCACCTTTTGAGTCTAGATGAAAATGGCATCGCGTTCGTGGAAAAATAATTGAGCTTAAAGAATATAAATACGTTTTTCATAGAGAAATATAGCACATACACATCGCACACACATTCGCAGAGCAATAATACCATAAACATGTATACGAATATTGTCATGTTTTTGATACCATAAACGATTCTAAATGGCTCGTGCAAAAATGCGAACTGCACCAATTGTGGTATTGCGATATGCTGTTGGCATAATGTATAGATATATTTATAAATAAATATTTGTTTTAAATATTATGTTTGTTATTCTATGCATACGCAAATAATTGTATATATATGCAAAAATCGCGACAATCTATTAAAATTAACACAAAATTCAAATTTAATAACATCTAGTACATTATTATCTTTATTCAAACATGCAAATAAAAATTATTCAGTCGTGAAGAGTGTGCATCCCAAACAAACAGTTAAAATTATCAAAATGTTTTTGGCTAATAAATTAAAACGCAATGGTTTACCTAGAAGAAAATAAGGGTTCATCCGCCTCTTGCGTTTCCGTATACATCCCCGTGTGGTGCATATAATGAGCATTGATTTATGCCTATCAAAATACTGTTTATTGATTCCCAAACAAAACATCACAATCGGAATAATAACCAACTTAACATCAACATAAAGCGTACCGTATTATTCGGTAGGCCTTTGAATGCAAAAGTCAAATACAATACCTTTGAAAGTATCGGCGTTTAAATGGTGAAGAGTGCGTGCAGATCTCTCTATTGAATATATAGTATAACCGCAGCTCAGTGTATTAGATATGAGGTAGCGACATTGCGAAAATTCAACCCTCACCCTAACCAGGAACTGCAGTGAGTGTGCGTGCGTATGTATTTATGTCTATATGCCTATTGTATATTTTGCAATGTGTGGAATAATAGTACACAAGGATGCATAACGATGGACCGAATCTACCTGCACAATGAGGCTCGTCGGTGACCCGGTTCAACATGCATTGTGCATCGATATTGGTATTTCGAAATGTAGGTATATTGTATATAATACACATATCAACTATACTTAAATTAGACTTTGAAACAACAATGGGAATAATATGGGATATTAACGTTGAATGTGCGGTGAACATGCACTAGCTTTGTATAAAGGACGGTCTATTGTAGTTATAGGTAAACAATTGGAATAAAGGTTAATTGGGTGTTAAAGTACACATTATACATTCTTAAGGATTATAAAATGTTTTGATGTTAATAGTAATAATAATAAAAAATAATTTACTTAGTATAAAAAACATTATTTAAACTTTATATATTAAATGCACTTTGAATGCACAGGAAACACTGCACATTTTGTAAACTAGCCGTGGAAACAATAAAATATAAGCGATTATCGTGAGCAAGCAAAATGTGCAATGCACATTGAAGCCCACACAATATTACAACTGTTTTAAGGACATCGATACAATAAACGTTATTTCTGTGCGTGTGCGAACGGTGTTTATGTATCGTTTAAGTTCAAGGTCATTAAATTGACAACGCAATTCCAAGCGAGTCTTTTGCTTACAAACCTGATATGGCGTGTAAGGTCTTTGACTTGCTTCTTTGAAAACCCGCGCGCGATTTCGTACATTAATTATATGTATGCATTATTTACCATCGGCCGTGAGTTCGCTAACGTTGTTGTTTATACGTATAGTATAGGTATATGAATATGTAAGACGCACGCTCGTAAGATGCGAACACATCACCATTATTATCATTGGGGTTGACGCACTAGAAATATATCTCTTCAAATAAAAGCCTAAAATACTGAAGGTTTAATATACATATATCGAGGCTTTTATTATTATTTAAAAAAATCAGATACGAAATTTTGAATACAAAAGATCATATTATTTGAAGTATAAAATATAACCAATAAATAAATTTTTGGCAAAACCATAGTTTCTCTAGGCCTCCTCCTGTTTTTCGAATGTAGCACTATAATCAGTAGGTTCCTCTTGCTATTAATAGTCTATTTCTGAAATATGCGATTGAGTTAGAAAAACGGAACATTGATGACATCAATTAACATATACACACGCGCTCTATATAGACAAATAAGTGTATGATGGCGCTGATGATTCACGATTCCGAATATAAAATAGCAAGATAGATCTCTATGCATAGAGAACAAATATGCGCAGTTGCCCTGCAAAGTTGTTAGAGTCTCGTAAGGGGAAAAAAGGCTCCTAAACATCGGGAATGTATTGTAAGTGTAAGTACACAAAACAGCACATTAGTATGACCTGACCTGTCTTTTGAACCCGTAATGGTCATACCGTAGTGTTTGGCATGCTGTTGTCGATACAACGTCGTATTTATTGAAATTATGACTAAGTAGTTATAAATTAGACAGATGGATCAGTTTATACTTTGAAACCACATAGTAACTTAATTGCAATTAAGTCATAATGACAAAATCCAGTATGTAGTTATATCTGCATTACATTGCTATACAACTTATAAACATACAATCATTCATTGCAACAATTAAATGTATGCCTAACGACTCCATGCAACTACACACAATTGTTAGTTAATGTACTGTGTACTGACCAGAACATAAAGTGACAGGTAGTTAAGTAGTCAATGGCTACGTAATAACCACGTACCGACAGCCAAACACACTGTTTATTTTCATTTTCAAAATTACAGGTTGCTATGTAGTCATAAAACCTACATAATGACCACGTTCTAATTACCAAAAAGGTTACTATTATAAAACTCACATACATACATACTGTCAAACACACACTATTAGTGTTGCTATGTAGTCATAAATCAAACATACTGACATAGTAGTAGAAGTTACAACTATATAATGACCACATACCGCTAAAAAATGCTAAATATAAAACACGTGTTTTGTATCATCCGCCATTTAAACTATTGAATTATTATTTTTAATAAATATACCAATCCGGTTATCAACTAAAATTACACTATAATTTTTAAACACCATGTGTTATTATAATTTTATTGTTTTTTAAATAAAAAAATAAAAAAACGCTTATAATTATTTCAATATATTATTTACGAATATTATACATAACTAATGATGAAAATGGCAAATTAATAAAAAGAGTATGACACGACAGATAATACAATACACATCAAAGTATATTCGTCTAACGAGAAAATAATACACAACATGTGTATGCATATGTATGCATATGTTTGTCTCTTTCTTAAACGTCAAGTATATTCTACTTCGTTGGTTAAAGTTGTAGTTCTGTCGTAACAAAGTCACACAAAGTTATAATGTATAAGGTGTTTATCCAAAAATCGAGGTTATAAATATGTAGCTGTAAAGACTATATTGCGACGTCGTAATTTGTGAAACCAACGTCGTGACGAAGTCGTCAGGCAGTTATAGTGGCAGTCATAAAATACGGGGACTACGTTACAACCGATATGTGTTCCTTGGGAATTGGGATTATTTTTTAAAATACTTGTTCCAATTCGTTGAAAATTCAACTGCCGACTGTCGGCTTCACACACCGGCCTAATGTCCCACAAGGGATTACAGGATCCAATGAGATGAGACAAAAAAACAGATATGATATATTGAATACAAGCACTCCATACTATAATATATAAATATAAATAATATGGCGGTAAAGCAATGGCCAGGTTAATGTCTCTCAACCCAGTGCCGTGAGTTCAAACCTAAGTACACACATCAAAATGTTTCTTCACAAACAAATTTAATGTATTTTTGACTGGGCATTTTCACGGACTCGCCATGATCCATTAGAAGGATCCTAATGTTTCCGAGGGGTGTCTAGTTCGATTGTAATTGCTACATAATTACATTAAATTAAAACCCGAAAATATCATGACCAAATAAATGTGGGTGCCCAAAAACGAATGCCGATAAAAACATTTGAGTACCAAAAAAAATTGGAGCCGATACAAATTTTTGATATTGTTATAAAAGAGTGTCAAAAAAAGTCTTGCGGTATTTTCGCTAGGTGTCGTTGCAAGCGCGTAGTTCTAGTTGTATTCATCGCATCGGGTCATGCTATAGCATGCTGGAAAGTTCTTAACGCGCTAACACACGCGCTTGACAGTTTGTTGTTGTTTGGTTAAGTCGTCCGTGAGTTATAGCGTCGCAAACATGGAGCAAAATAAAGAGAAAATCCGACATATTTTACAGTATTACTACGACAAAGGCAAACATGCATCTCCAATAAAATTTGTGCAGTTTATGTACCCGATACAGTTTCCATTTCCACAGCCCAACGATGGTTTCAACTGGAAAATTGCGACAAAATCGCTGTTTTGGTCGAGAGATACCGGTATAGTAGCAGCCGTAGCATCGGCCAAGAGCTGGGCATGAGTCATCAAACCGTTATAAACCATTTGAAGAAACTTGGATTCACAACGAAGCTTGATGTATGCGTCGTGGTCGAAGCGCGGTGAAGCGGCCTAGACGGTGGCCAAACCCGGATTGACGGCCAGCAAGGTTCTACTGTGTGTTTGGTGGGATTGGCAGGGAATCATCTACTATGAGCTGCTCCCTTATGGTCAAACGCTCAATTCGGACCTGTACTGCATGCCAACAACTGGACCGCTTAATGGCAGCACTCATGCAGAAAAGACCATCTATTGTCCGGATCTCGCACCAAGTGAATACCACCTGTTTCTGTCCATGGCGAACGAGCTTGGTAGTCGGAAGTTGGCACAAAAAGGCCTGTGAAAATTGGCTCTCCTAGATTTTTGCCAATAGGGAAGCGAGTTTTTATAAGAAAGGCATTATGAAGTTGCAAATTTCCCTAAAATGTAAAATTAAGCCATCGGTGTTTTAAATTAAAAGTTCCAAAAACGGTGTTTATATAATAAAAATATAAAAATATAACCTAAAAATCGATTATAAAAATCAAAAGTTTATGGGCATCGGTTTTTAAAAATCAAAAATAAAAAAAAACTGTGCAATTAATAAATTATTTAAAATAAAACCTTATATTCGGAGTATTTAAAAAATCGATAGTTCAATGTTTTTATAATAAGTTATAAACAAAAAAAAATTAAATCTAATTTTTAAACATTGTGGTTTTAATATTAAATTTTATATATACAGTAGCGAGATTAGAAACTGCAACACCGACTTTTTACAGAGAAAAGTCGGTCTTATGGCATTTTATACATTTTTTAGAAGTCTGATTTTTTTAAAGATATATTTATAACAGTTTTATATTAGAATAAATCTGTTTAAGATTATTTTTCGTGATAAATGAATGATAAAATTTAAATTTGATGAGAATGTCAAAGTACATGCTGTTGATTATTCCTCAGAAAAAAAATAATTTTGGCATTTTCTGGTTATTCTAAAATATCATCAAAAAAATATAATTGTATTAGTGTACTGGAATGCACGAAGGGGACAGGAAGGAAAAACAACGAAGCGAGACGATTAAAAAATAATCAGGATGTCTACTGCAAATCACAGAGTTCAACACAGATACCTGCGAAGATATTGGAGTCCATACTATTCGTAATCGAATAAAAAAACGTTTTTATCAAAAAAAATAAAGCAAAAACGTTTAGTATGGGCTCGGAATCATACTGATTGGAGTCTACAGCCGTGGCGAATAGGTTGTGTTTATTTTTTTCCCTTCCATTGAGATGCATTTATTGTGTGCAGATACTGTGATTTTTCAGGATCACCAAGACACCTTGTCATCGAGCAAAATAATATTTATTTTTTTATCCATAGCAAATATTATATTTAAAACAATAATAAAAATAAATAAATAAATATAAATACTATTAATTTTCTGTAGGTTACAGATTTTTTGTTTGAAAATACGATAACCACACTGGATTGGCCTGGAATTTTTTTGGCACATAATGGGAATTAAAATTAATAATCAGAAGCCATCATCAAAACACTGAATTCCATAATTGTAAAGGTGTGGTATAACAAAATAACCATCGAATATATCCAAAAATTGATAGACTCAATGCCAACCAGAATTGCATCAGCTTTAATTACCAACAAGGGCAGACCAACCAAATATTCAAATGTATGTATACTTAAAATAACAACATATGTAGCCATAATTTTCATGAATCTCTATATTAGTTTTACCTAAAAAATGTTAAAAAATGTTAAAAATGTTATTGGCTTATAAAAATAACAAATGCATTAGTGTTAAAATATGTTTTTCTGTTTTAACACAAAGAACCACTCCTGATTTTATTTTATTTTAAACTAGCGTAATAATAGCAAAATTGTTTGTAGTATATAATTTATAAAATTAACGCTGAAGAGAAATATTAATTATTATTAACAATTACTCTCGGATTCTATTGGATTGTAGATCTTTAAAATGTGTATGTATGTGCTCGGTTTTTTCCCACTCTATTTTATCTAGATTTAACTAGATTTCAATTAGATTTTAACTAGATTTTTAATTAGATCATAAAAACGCTGTCTAGAGAATCTCGGATATAAATCGAGAAACGGGTATTTATCGAGATAAATGAATGCAATACAAATTACACGTATTTTGCCGAATTTTTACCGAACTTTACCGAATTCATGGTCCTTTCGTTACGCATTTTTCATCGGTACCCTCCTCTAAATCATTTTCAATGATAAAATTGTCAGCTAAATATAGATCACCCACCTATTGCTATTACATTTTTTTGTTGTGTTGTGATAGACTATCTATTCCGTGACTCTTCGTAAACTATATAATGCAACCTTAGCATAAACGCAAGAATGTGCACCGTGTTCACACAAACATTACAGATTGTAGACACCCCCAGGCATTCGCACGCTTATTTGTTATCTCAACGGGTCGCCTTCAACTTGCTCGCACTTATAAATCAGCATTAACATTTAATTAAACTAATGCCAATAACTATAATGAATAGTCGTGAAGTTGTCGTTATGTAATCGCATTGATCCGTGCGCACCTGGAACACAGAGCGCGCATAAGCACGCCTGCCTGCCTGACTGGGTCTTTGCGGCGCTGTGCAAACTAGCAAATAGACAAAGTCACTTGTAAGTACATGTCGTGTTACATGGCTATTTGCAAATCTAAGTACAAGTTTACATATGTGTATATATATATATATATAAAAAATAACTGCGCATGCGCGGAACAATTGCGATATGCAAAAATATTCAATTATTTGTGCTCAAACGTTTCGCTCACAGTTTATATATTCTCGTTCGAATAAATGTTTGTCCATACATTTTCGCAGCCAATTATCTATAACAATAAGATATCGTGAACTCGTCTCATGTGTGCATATTGTATATGTATGTGTAAGACACGTTCGATTTTATTGTACAACACCTTTCATTAAATAAAATTCTATATTAAGACTAAGTGAATGCTTTAGGATATGGTGTATATACATAACTAGACACAATGTTCAATTCAGAATATTTTTATAATAGTTATTATACCTATATATTTAATTATTACTATACTATACTATATTATGGTTAAATATATAAATCTAATAATCTATGATATCCTTATCCTCGTGTTTTAATAAGATGACGACATAACCGCGTGCATACTGTATTGTATATATATATAGTATATATATATATATATACCTGGTCAGCTTTGATTTATGTGGAATAATTATAGAGTATTCGTGTAATTGCACGTAAGTAGCATTGCATTACAGGTATACATACACGTGTGAATTGATTAATTACAATCCGAGCGGATACAGTAATTCAGTAATTTTATATGTATTACTTTCAGATGATGTATATAATTGATAATTATGTCAATGATTGAACATAAATTATGAAAAGGTATAATATATTCGATAGCATTTACATATATTATGCAAATATATTCGAGTACACATAAAAGTACAATTTCTGCCAATTCTTCAAAAAATATCGAGTCAGAGTCTATAATTGTGTTTATCACTATTTATTTAATAAATATTTTCTGCATTTTTATTGGTCTTTGTTTAATCGAAAATTCCCCGCCTACGTCCAAAAATTCCGGTTCTAGCAACTCCTCCCCTAGGTCCAAGAAGTGTTCCTGGAGCTGGATTGGCCACAACACCTCCCCTACGTCCCAGGCGACCTACTCTTGTTTGATTGGTCGCAACAACAGCTGGATTGTTTAATACATTTCCATTGCGTCGGCGAAATAATCCTTGAGCCTCTGGAGCAGCAAAGCTCTATAATAATTATTATGAAAATAAGATAATTTAATAAATTTAAAATTCCTATTATAACATAAATTGGAATTTTAATTGTAATCTATATAAAATACCTGACTAATAAGAGCAATAATGCAGAACAGCGACAACAATACTTTGATCATATTGATTTGTGTAATCAAAACTTATAACTGAGAAGTGATAATTTCTTCAGCTTAACTTTTTTTATACATTTTTTTAAAAAAAAAACTGAAATTTCTATAGGTCCATTATATTTAAGTTGTTTGTTCAGCTGAATTCTATTAAATAGCAAAATCAATATTAGTTTTAGTCTGTTTTATGTTCTGCATAATTAGAAAAGATAGTCAAAATTATTCCGATTAAATAAACATTACATGTTATTATGAGTATTGTGTTGTAAATTCTGAAACATTGAAACATTGTAAGTAAAGTTGCAAAAAGAACGAGATGGCTAATTCGCGATTTTAGTTGTTGCAGATACGCAAATACGTGGAATTACAGTATCGTGTATATGTATATCACAGCTGGACGACCGAACATTTTTATTTACACCATTCGGCAATTCCTCATTTAATAAAGCACCTGCGTTTATCGTAAGCCGCCGGAAGCAAGTCAGATGCTCGAATTTTTTTTTTGCTTTTCGTAAAATATACATTCACTATATTATTTTGTGTTCAAAAGAACGTTCGAGCATCTGAACCGAACCCAGCATTAGGATTTTTGGCGAAAGATTCAATAAGTGAACAATGAATTGCATGATGAATTTCACGTATTATCGGCCGCAATTATGTGCATAAGAAGATAGCAGACAATATGACTCTTTGTTTTTAAGAGGGACCTTACATAGGGTAACTTTTTTATTAAATTTATGACCAACAACGTTCGCCATTTTATGTAGATGTGCAAAAACAAATCATTCGGCAATATATTTAATTGATTGAGAACATCTCGATTCCAAAGCGACAATAAAAGTATTTGTAGCTTCCCCGAGTTGTCAATGGCAATGCATTCACGGGCTGGGTACGAAATCTTGAGTATTTAAATCCCGCATTACAAAATAACCCTCAAATGCAACCATTTGACGCTTAGGGAAAAAGGCGGGATTTTGTAATGTGGAATTTGCTATTGCTTGTGTACTCTCTTTTACGCTCAGAAGTCATCTTAGATGACATGAAGATCACTGACCTCTTGATCAGAGCCACAATATACATTCAAGCACAGCATAATCAATGTGAATACCGGGAACGCATCAAAATTTCAAATTACAAAATCCCGCAAAAAAAATGTCACATTTCAGAATTCCGCAATACAAAATACCGCATTACAAAATAACCTTCAAATTAAAGCATAATTATTTTGTCGAAATTCTTTTTTGCCCGCACCAAAATAATAAAAAAAAAAACATTGCATAAATTTTTTCTTATGCATTTTGGACACCTCTCAATAGTTTTTTTTTGCGGATATACATTTGAGATATTTTTTTATTACTTATTACCATTTTTTACAAGTAGTTTCAAATATTTAAGTTAATTTTCAGCACGAATTGACTAATCCGGTAAAAATATACATTAAATTTAAAGATATAACTAAATTGCCTAGCGAATTGATCAATAGCTTAAAAAATATATGGGCGCAAACAAATATAATTTGGTTTTTTGTCAAAAAAATATTTATAACATGAAAAAATCAAAACAAAACAAATAAATTAAATTATATAATATCAAAGAAGGCACTTTTAAGTTGAATTCATTAAAATGTATAAAGAGAAAATAAGTACAAAAATTCGAATTTTTTATTCTCTTTTTTTTGTTAAGCTTTTCAAAATGCATAACTATATAAATTATGCCTCTTTTTGTACTTTTGTTGTCTATAAAAGACTAACGGATAATGGTTTGTCTTATAAAAAACAAATCTATTCAAGAATCACTGATGGCGTCGTTTCATTGATTTCTTTTGTTGGTTGGTATTTGACTCCAAGGTATGTCGGTCGTAAACAAATGTAATGTAATGATGAAATATTTTATTTATACCTGTCTTAGAAAGGTATTGAAATAGTGTTTAAGAAAATGTTTTAATTTGACCACTTCTAATTATAACAATCCTAGTACAACAGCTATAATAGTAAGTATTATGTGACAGAAAGATCAGCCTTTTAATTCAAACATTTTTCTCCTCAAAAAGTCCTGATTGTCATTCCCCAAATTAAATCTAATGCTGTTGGACTTGACTCTTTCTCAAGGAATTTCTTGTTCATTTTATTGTGTTGTTTGATAAGTATCCGGATTATAAGCTAGATGGCGTTTCTGAGCATAAATCTGTAAACCATTTTTTAGTACAATAATATTTAGGACACCTGTAAAAATTGTGGTTGATTTTGACTGTCCTTTGAGTACGATTCTTCAAAATTCTTCATTTGATATATCTCCTTCCTCCGAGCCATTTATTCTACTTTGGTGCACGTTCAACCGGAGAAGTCCTCTGTTTGGTCCACTGATATTTGATTTTATAACACAGATCGACTTAAGTATATTGCATTGGATACAATCTTTGAACCCTTCAGCGTATTTTTGTGTGTCGAAAAAAATTAAGAACAGTAATCCTGACCGACAATACTGCCAAAATGAAATATTATCATAGATTCTTAATAATTTTTTTTATGTTGAAGTTTGCCACTTATATTACATTGCTTAATGTTTAATACTCAATACTTCATATTTATAATTTCTTTGGCAGCAGTTGCTTCCGATAACAAGAATAACAATGTTTTTAATTTTGCCACATATTGCAGTTTTTTTTGAACTACGATACAAACATACAAATAAAAATACTTCAGGACAGAAGTGCCCAGCCAGCCAGAGATTATTTTGAATTTATTCACCTCTTTTTTGACCTCTAAAATATTTCCAAATTCTTCAAAATTATCGAGTCAGATTCTTTTCGTTTTATCTTAATTTATTTAATAAATGTTTTTTGTATACGTATTACTTTTTTACATTATATAATCCTAAAGTCCTAGCCTACGTCCAAAAATGCCTGTTCTTGCAACTCCACCCCTAGCTCCAAGTAGTGCTCCTGGAGCTGGATTGGCCAAAACACCTCCCCTACGTCCCAGAAGACCTACTCTTGTTTGATTGGTCGATTGTTTAATACATTTCCATTGCGTCGGCGAAATAATCCTGGAAACTCTGGAGCAGCAAAGCTCTATAATAATTATTATGAAAAGATAATTTAATAAATTTCAATTTTCATATAATAACATAAAATGGAAAATAATTTGTTATATATATAAAATACCTGACTAATAAGAGCAATAATGCAGAACAGAGATAGCAATATTTTGATCATATTGATTTGTCTTTACAAAACTTATAAAGAGAAGTAATAATTTATTCTCCTTTACTTTGGCTTTTATACAATTTCAAAAAAAATGGTTTTAGAAATGTCTATAGATCTACCATATTTAATTTGTGTACACAGCAGAATTCTATAAAATAGCAAAATCAATATTAGTTTAATGTGTTTAATGTTCTGGTTTCTAGAAAATAGAGTCAAAACTATTTCGAATAAATAAACAATACAAAACTTTTTCTCATATTAATTCTAAAACATTTACCGTAAGTAAATTGCAAAAAACGATATGTCAATAAAATTGTAAACAATATCAACTATTCTGACAGACAGCATCAAATTAGAATCAAACAGTAACATTTTAAGAATAAAAACATCTAAACTAACATCATTCCAGACATTGTTGATAATAGATTACAGACTTTTATCAGTATAATGTGTATTATTCGAAAATAAATGTAATTAATTTCTTATGTTAATTTAAACGTGGTGCTGCAAATAATGAAGAGTTCTAGCATGACTATCAATGAAAAATATGATTCCAGGTTTATTATAAAATAATGAATTATTTAAAACACGAGATATTGAAACTTGACCTTTTTATTTTATACCTAAAGTTCAGCTTTTGCCCACTTTTTTATTTTATATTGGGAATTGTAAACAACTCATTTACTACAGCGAAACCATTAAGAAGAAGAATATATTTTTTATCCATTATTCCATTATATGGCGTCAGTTTTTTCGATAAAACCACTTAAATTGATTTACATTTTGAAGTTGCTATTGGATTATTATAAGAAAGGTAGTTAAATTGCCTTTAAGATTTTGTTTTACTTTATGAGAAATATACCAAAAAATCAAATAAATTAAAAAGGTACGTAAACTTTATTCTTAAATCCAAATTATTCGTTTCTGCATAATCTTCGATCCCATGACCAAGGTTTTTATAATATTTGACCTTATAATGTGATAAATGTTACCGTACTAGCTAACCCGGTAAACGTTGTTTTGCCACTTTTTATACGATGATGAGCATTTGTATTAATATATTTTTTTTTACGACCAATCGGTTCCATTTCACCGTATTGGTTGGTTAAATTGTCCAACAGAAATATGACCGAGTCGACCTTGAGTTGCAAGTTTTTTGGTGGAAATCCTGGCAATTTCATCGAATTTTTAAATTATGAAGAGTAGTTGACGGCTTCTTGTGAATTTATAATGCAATCAATGGATTTGAAATGGTTGCAAGTTGCCAACAATGTAATTAGTCTATTCAAAATGGAATGCATTGAAACATTTAAAAATGTCAATTTGAAATTAAATATTGTACATTAGAGTGTCTCGATTTTCGGCGTTTTTTGTTTTTTTTTTCGACGTTTATCACCTCCGCATTGCAGATGAAAAATCAGAATTTTTGAAAAAAAGGAAAATCTATATTTTTTAACAGTGTAAAATTATTTTAAAATCCTAAAATTATTATTTTTTTTAAATTTAATTTTGAAAGTTCTTATAGGAAAAAATAAAAAAAATTCTTAAAAAAAATGTTAATTAAAAAATAAACCATAATTTTTATAATATCAAAAAATACTTTTTTTATTAAAATTAAATTTCCTACAACTTTCTAAAACAAATTCAAAATATAACTTCGAATATATACATATCTTTCGTTTTTTTTCAAACATTCTGATTTTTCAAGTGCAATGCAATTAATTTTTGTTTTAAGGAAAATTTTGTTTTTAAAAAAACATATAAACCGTTTTATAAGCGATCCATCCTATTGTACACATAACAATTCAAAAACTTCCGATTAAATTAAATATCGTACGTAAATTTAAAATCATACACAGATGGCGGCAATAACTTCGTGTCTACACGTTTCACAAGTTTCATTTATTATCAATAGATGGCGCTATATGTACATTTTCAATATCCATTAATTTAATGTACAAATCGATGTATGACGCTATTTATTGATAATACATTAAACTTTTGAAACGTAATTTTATGTTTACTTACAATAATTTAATGCATTCGGACGTTTTTGAACTTTTACATCTACAATATTTAATTTTTATATTGACATTTTTAAATATTTCTACGTACATTTTTAAAAAAAATAATTTGAAAGCGCATTTTCAAATTTATATGACAACTTTTATTTGTTAATCACACACACACTTCAAGAACACACTTTTATATTTTTACAGTACGTTTTTAATTGCCAAAGGTATAAAATTAAATAAATAAAATTATGATTTTTAATTTATTTACGGACGCTAAATTCGTAGCCAATTTTTTAAAATGTAAGTCCATTTTTATGTTAGCACAATAATAATTACCTATGTTCATTATATTAAAAAAAACACATTTTCATTTGTATACCCAAGTTAATTTATTTGTACGCACAAAATGTTTTAAAAAGGGACGTTTTTTATATTTGTATGTAATTTTTTTTTATAAGGGTCGATTTATTCACTACATAAAAAATGTCCATAAATATTAAATCAGTATAACTAAATAAAAATCTGTGCGTTTAAAAAAAGCATATTTCAAACTAAAAAATTAATTATAATAGGCAGCACTAAAGTGGATATTGAAAGTCGATGGCGCCATCTATTGATAATACATTAAACTTGTGGAACATGTATAGTCGAAATTATTGCCGCCATCTATAGTTGCTTTAAGTTTACGTAAAATAATTTAATTTAATCGTAGGTTTTTGAATTTTTATATGTACAATATTTAATTTTTATGTTGACATTTTTAGGTACATTTTGAAAATAAATAATGCACATTTTTGAAAGCGCACTTTTATTTTTTTTTAATGAAATTTTTTAATTGTTTATCGCACACACTTCAAGAGCACACTTTTAAATTGTTTTATTTGTTTTTTAATTGTCAAAGGAACAAAATTAAATAAATAAAAGTATATCAACAGTATTATTTGGAAGTTCTGCCAAACTTTTGCCAAAAGCTCTATGAAATTGAGCTGAAGTGTTTCTCATGAACAAAAAGAACGTACTGTATTTTTTTGTGTTTGGCGACCAACAACCTTGATCGATTGCTATTCCGACAATTGGAGTCGTAAAAGTAACGGTGTCTGGCTTTTCTCTACATTTTTCATTTGTGTTATGTATTTTGTATGTTTTCCTACATTAAGAGAGTAACGAAATTTTGAACTACTTTTAGAATTATTTTTTATTTTACATTTTATGTATTATTAATTGAATTTCTATAACTCAAGTAAACTTCTGTGCAACATTCCCTAACTCCTCTAGTCGCAATAATTTGTTTAATTAGGGGTATGGTATATGTGTATTTATACCAAAAAAAAATAAAATACAAAAAATTACAGTACGCAAATTTTGAAAAAATAGGTCGATTGTTGTCATTTTTTTACATTCCATAAGGATAACATTATGTCTGTTATTCTCTCTTTAGAACTACCTTAAAATATATTAACTGAGGCATGCAACCTGTTCACCAAGAAAAAAACTTTAATTCATGTATATGTGCTATACTATACATTTCACAAAATTAATTCTTAGCTTAATTTAACCCTCCGTAGTCACTAAGGGTCAAATTGACCCAAACCCCAACTTTAATCTAAAATTACTATAAGTTGTCGGGGACTGGCCTACCGACGCTTTGGAATTTCGTTTGTGATATAATAAAATATTATATTAATTATTAATTAATTATTAATATTAATATTATATTATTAATTATCCGTTAACTATGATAACACAAAAGAATCACCCTAAAATTGTATGAAATTGTATGAAACAATTTACAAAATTGCCAGAGTTATGTATTAGGTCTACAACTAAGTTTTAAAGGTTGGCACATAGATGTCGCTCCTGCAACCACATCTCAACGCCAAGCAAAACCGACTTCATTCGAAAGCGTCATTATTCGGCTATAATTCGTGCCATCTGTCATTTGTTTGGTGTATAAACAACGAATTTTGTGAACGGTTAACCATGTCGAGTTTCTCGCCGTCAAAACGTAATTTGCGGGAAGCATTGTTA
>JANSTU010008741.1:0-16218 GCA_027564075.1 Bolitophila hybrida
ATATAAATTGTCAGCTATCGCAATTTCACAAATATATTGAATCATTTAGATTATATTCATTTTAAAACATATAATAAAATTCTTCATGAATAACATGCAGAATTGGTTATAAAAAAACACCACAAATCCTGTTTAATTGTTACAGTTTTTTCCTCGTTTTTTTCTAACGTAACAACAAATACCCCAAATTTCAGAAAAAAATGAGCCTAGAAGAAAAAAACATAAACAAACGCACCAAAGTTTTTGATTATTCGATTATCGCTGCTGTCAGTTTCGCAAGGGTTTACAATGAACAATTCGGATATCTATGAATAATTTCGTTACAGTTGAAAAAAAGGCAAAACTATAACATAATATTATTAAAATCATTTTTCCAAAAACTATACAACAATGCAAACTCAATAGTTCAAAATATATCTAATTTAATAATTCTATGTTTTATGAATATCAAAAAAAGTTAAAAAAAATATACATGTATTGTGCATTGTACATGGGTGCACCCTGCACCGTCTGGCGTCTCCTCGTGATCGGTGACAAATCGGTAATGCAGCTTTAGCGATATATTTGTTTATAAACAAAACTTATTAATCATACAAAAGAAAGGCAAACCATAATATAATTATAATATATCAATGTATTTATTTTCATAAACACTAGTCTTTCTTTACAGATTCTTAGCTCAGTGCAAAATAAAAATGCCACTAAATTGCAACTGCATACTACTTATATGTATGTTTCAGATAGTGCATTGCGAATTCTTTACTACCCGCATCACTTCAACAGGTAATCATTAACTTTGATTGAAATATGTATTTCGTAATAATTATAATATTACAGGGCCTGATATTTTAATAGACGCCAGTAATTCCACGCAGGGTCTGAACAACACAAATGTTCCATTTTATCAGGAATTGGTGTTGGATTCTTATTCAATGCGATCGATCAAAGTGATTAATATAAATGCCACAGATTTTGCCGTGCTGCAAGTACACTCCTATATGTACGACCTTACGCTATCATACAATCGGAGTATGCAAACTCACTTTAATGAAAACGGAACAAATCTCGGTTTCGTTCTATATCCTGGCAATGGGACTATGCAGTTATTTTTCCTATTTAACTACAACTATTTCGGTGCGGTAAACGCAAGCGTTGTTTTGACGGTATACGATAAGGAGGCGCCGATACCGGGCGGCTGTAATCTGGAGTACTCTGTAGCGGACGCACCTAATCTACACATCTCACAAGAGCCTAATTTTGTGTATGTAGATACACCGTTAGCTGCGGTAGATGCAATCGGACATAAGTGCAATGCAAGCCTTAACTATGCAGGCTATCATCTCTATTTACCCCGGGGTGACTACAGTGCTAGATCCTATTTTGATGGTATTAAGTCGATGATTACCGTTGATGGAGCACGTAAGCACGGACAGTTAGTGAGTGTTTAATATGTCTTTTTAAAAATATATTTCTTTTTACTAAATTTTACATAAAACTAGGGTACTCCTTGGCCAGGCCTAACAAATCGACGTACGTTCATGCCTTCGCCTGGTACAGGGCTGATATTTGCCACCGTTGTTACAGGATTCAGTGGAGCGTCTGCAGCATATGTACCAGCGTTCACTTTTTCTTGCACCCCCTTTCTTCTGGACAGTGGCTGCAATGTGTTTGGTAGGTTTTGTGACATTTAAATAAAATAATTCATAATTGAATTCTTTTATCTTTTTAGAAAGTTCTGTATATAGAGTCCTCAGTGCAATTCTAATCACTGTAGGCATAGTCCGTGCTTATTTCGGAGGTGTATTCAAAGCTCTCGGGGTGATGATCGATGCTGTATTTGTGTGTATTTTTATAACCTACTACCTGTTGTACTATTGTCAGGAAACAGAATTGTCAGAGAGTAAGTTATCTTGACTTTTTTAATTAGTTGGTTGTTAATCTTTTGATCTTAGCATCCATGTACATGATCGCAGTTAGTTTAGATTTTGTGCTACTGCTCTTACTGATGGGTATCTGGTATCTGTCTTCAATTGCACGTATCGTTCTACAGACGCTGGCCAATGTGATTGTTGGTTGCTTACTGGCCTCGCTTACCGTTTACGCAGGTGATAATGTCAACTTCAAAAACTCTGGCTACTACGAGGCTGCTTTTCTTGCATATGTTGTTGTCCTGTTTGTGTTGTTCCCACCGTGGAATCACTGGAGCGGAATAATACTAAGCGCAACCTGGGGCACTTTTGCTATTCTACAAGGTCTTATGTTTGTGTACGGTAACAATCTGAGTTTTGTAATTATCAATTCGGTTCGTTATTTTACGGTACCAAATTATCGTTACTCACAAACAACACCCGATCTGGCAGCCGAAGGTATTTTATCGATAAAATATTATTATTTCATGATATTGAATTTTAACATCATTCCGATTTGTAGATGGCTGGTTCTGTGTTTTTTGGGTCGTGATGATCGTATCGGCGATCGCATGTCAACTAAAGATTAAGAACGAGCAAACACTGGACGAATTCCAGGACGAACGGACCCCACTGATCACACGATGGACGCGAGGCTCTGATGAGGTTTTCGAGTCACCAGGCACAAACACCCAGATAATCTCACGTTTGCGCCAGCGCCTGGGATAATAGCATTACAAATATATTGTCTACATAGTTTTTTCTATATAAAAAAAAAAGAAAATAAATTTTCTTGGTGAATCTTTCAATAGATCTTAAGAACTTGACAAAAATATCAGAAACGCCATAGAACGATTGATAAGCATTACGCTTATTTTTGTTTAGACTCAAATGTTTCATCAAATGAAAATAACATGAACCCGCCCACGCATTCCTTTACATCGCAAGATCACCCACAGTATACATTTTATTTAATGCCTCTGCATCGAAAGTGATTTAGTAGGCCTGTCATATTAAAACATGTTCACTCGTGTAGGTGCACACGCGAATAGCACAATTATTAATTACTTGCTATTTACATTGTATGGTGTAGTATAATTTGTTAGTATATTTTATATTATGTTTTATGTATGTATTTGTTTAGGGTTAATTAATGAGAAATAAGTTTAAGTTTTGTTTCTCACATTATTAAGTCAGGGGCGTGTAGTTAAACATTAGCAATTGCTATTTTGAGTAATTACATTAACGTAATCCCATTTCAACGCCCGCGGTGCTAACAGTAAAAGGGTTGGATTAAAATCGCAAGAATATATTATGTTATTATTGTTATAGATAATTATTTGCTTTTTTACAATCGAGTAAACGTTTTCTTATAACTTGGCCAGACACGTATCCTCACTGACTACAGAGAGTAGCTTGCGAACGTCATTGAACTTGGGGTGATCTTTGGTGCGTAACAACTTGAAAATCACATTTTCACTGGTCGTTACAAAGCATCCGATCTGCTTAAGTCGTTCGTGTGCCAGTGCACGATCGGTGGCCGTACGAGAAGTTGAGCAGTCTGCAACGACATGCACCTCAACACCCAGTGCTCGCATATCCATTGCTGTTTGTTCAATGCACACATGTGTCTGAAACATATTAGTTTGTAATCTCTTTTCGAGTTGTATGAATAAAAATCTAAATCACCTCAAGGCCAAATAGAACGACACTCTCAAGTTGCTTGGTCTTGAACGTTTCGTCAATCTTTTTCTGTATTTCTGGAATAACCATGCTAAACACAGTCTTCGGGTAAACGCCCAGGGCGTGTTTAACGTCCAACTCTGCCGCGATGTTTCCCAGTTTTTCCGGGTACTGTTCGGAGGCAATTAGAGGTACCTCAAGAGTCTTACCTGCTTGAAGCTAGATTCGAATATACATATATACATCGTACTGCGATCTTTAATTATTACAAATACCAATTTTTGAGTGTTCTTAATCACTGACTCGAAGTTCGACATTGCCGGTCGGAATTTCTCCTGAATGTCGCACAACAGGAACAGTGTTTTCTTTACGTCCAGGTAGCCTAATGAGGCTAGTCGTCGTGCCATTTTGTGTAATTTGTGTAATTTTTTTACAAGAGAAATTAACGCAATGCAATATGTAAATATTTTTTTTTCTATTTATGGCATGACATAATCAAACAAAATAATGATAACAGCACGACCAAAAAAAACAAAAATCATTGTTTTTTATTGTATTAGATGTCGCCACAAAGGTTTGTAGAAAGTTAGTACCTAAATTTAATCACTGATGGCCATGTAATTTAAAAAAAATATTATAAAAATTATAACGCTAAAATATTATTAATTAGATTCAGTGATTCAATTATTCAACAAAAAAATATTTGAAATTTAGAGAATCAGTACAGCTATTCTGTTGATAGGAACACAAAGATTTGTTGATTGTATTGAAATCCAACGCGCGTCAAAATATATTTATCGAATTTTTCAAATGTTTACGTTTCGTTTATATTCATTATTTTGTTTTATATCAAATAATACAATTCATTAATTAAAAAGTTTTTAATTACGACAAAATTTTCAATATTGAATTGGTTGCGAAAAATGATCCAGCTGCTCCGGAATGGTCTTATTGTTAAAATTAATTGTATTGATCATGATTGGTTGATTGGTTTATTTATGTGTAACTAATAATACCGGACCCATCAAACTTCGTTCCGCTTAAAATTGATGAAATTATTAAGGGGTTAGATGGGTTTCGAAGGCTCATTATTAAAAAATTATTTAAAAAATTTGAAAATTCAGAAGTTGGGACCTCTCAGAAATCTCAGAATCAGATTCATCTGAAAATAAAAACCAAAGATTATCTTTTAGCGTATAGCGTGTGCTTGTACGAAGGAAAAAAAAATAATTCAAAATTTGAATTTTTGGCGGATTTGAACAAAAAATTCAAATTTGCACCACATGTTCACCCGTATTCACAATCAAAATTTGGCACCACTTTTAAGAGTTTTCGATTTGGAGATGACACATTTAGGCTAAAATTGCAAATTTGTAATCACATTCAAAATCGAAATGTCATGTGAAAATTAAAATTGCATGCATTTATAATAATTGAGAAATTTGTGTATTTTAGATAAACATTTTAGGTTATGCCTTCATTATTTGTGTAAATACATCTATCAGATGTTTCATTTTTGAAAATATTTTTACAAAATGAATTTACAAATGAACTCATATACATATATTTTTTATTGTTTTAGAGGCAAACAGTAAAGCCAGTAATTAGTGTGTGCTTTGCACAATGTTTGCCCAATCCCAAACGTTTTTATGTCGAAGCAATACATTAGTAAAAAAAGAGATGTTAAATTGAATGGAGATTATATAAAGTTTCCCAAAATAGCTGTAGAAATGTCTGCAACGAAAGCGGCATTTATGCAAATATTAAAAAGCGATGCTTGTTGACTCCTGTATTAGACGCCCCGATTCATTCTAACGAGGAGCAATACAATATGGCACACAAGAGTGCTCGAAATATCAGTCTGCTCACTGCTGCAAGAAATGAAATCGAAAATACTTATGTCAAACATCACGAATTAGTGAGGTTACTTATTTTGTGGAGAGTGTCCAACACATTATTTGACATTTACTTACACTGTAAAATTGATTGTAAATTTTAAGCATTGTTGAAAATGCAAATCTCAAAATTGATGAATGTGAATACAAAATACAAATATAATTTTAGAAGAATGAATTTTATGCTGTTTTAGCTTAACATTTTTTGCTTAAAATTTATTGATTGTGAATACGGGTGATTGTCTTGTAATGAATATCTCTCATTCGGTCCTGTAATCCCTTGGGTCAGTGTGTGATGCCGCACACCGAATTCATTGACCATTCGGGTTCACACGACTGGTCGGGGTAGCGATTCTGTGCATATTTTAGACACGCTAGCGTGTCATAAGAAAGTAACTATTTTCGAACGCACTTCCTATGTATTGTGTATGAAAACAAAGAGTGCGTTCCAAAATAGTTGCTTCATTTGAGTAGCTAACGTGTGGAAAAATTACACAGAATCGCTACATAGGTCATGCTAATGTACTGTGCTACTCCCGATGGTTAGGAGTCTTAATTTTCCATGACGCGACTCTAACAACTGTGCACGTGCATATTTTTGAGTTATCTCCATGCACTGATCTTTCTTGCTATTATTTATCTTCGGAAACGTGAATCATCAACGCCATCATACACTTATTGTTCTATACAGAGTGCGTGTGTATATGTGAACTGATGGCATTAATGTTCCGTTATTTCAAACTAATAACCTATTTACTAAATAGGCTATTAATAGCAAGTGGAACATACTGATTTAAAATGTGAACGAAACTTTTTAGTTTGAAGGAATAAAAAAACTGCATTAAAATGAATGAAAAATAAAAAAAATGTATTTTTGTATTTTTTATGTTTTTGTAGTTTTTACTTTAAAATCAAAAAATAAGATGAAATTATAAAAAAAAAACTAAATTCGCCTTAGTTTCGCCCCAAACTGTACTTTATACAGGCTGGAGCTTCCGAAGGCTCTATCTGTATCTTAGAATTTTATTTCGATCGATTTCAAATTGTGAGACAAATTCGAGACATGTTATACTAGTTAATAACATAAAAAGATAAACATAACCCATTAAGCCTCATTATTGAAAGAACGATTAAATGAAACTCCTTTTGGAATCAAAAAGTATTCAATCGCCCGAGATATTGACAGCATAACAATACAACAATATCCATTTAAATTTTACAATTTTTATAAACAACAGCCAAGAAGTCACATCGAGCATTAATTTTGGAATCAATGAAAATATTTAAAAGGAATAAATGAAAATCATTATGTTATTTTAAATGTATCTTTTTTGATATAAAAAAATGCAATATATTTATTGCTTTTCCATTTTCGGTGTATCACAACAAATCGTTTGGCCTGACTATGGAGAAAAAATCATATAATTGACCATAAGCATCCTGAATTTTTAATATTGCATGTATTGGGAATTGTAAACGTTTATATGAAATTGAGAGAATATGTTTAATCAATCATAAGTCAATTTATAACTTCTAAGAATTTACCAACATTATAGTAAGAGATGCACATAAGAATTAAATTATCATAAATCAAGGTATTCTAAATTAATATATAACATATTACAAAAATATATGTTAATATATTTAATTGTAATCTTGAAATTTGTCGAGTCAATACAGAAGTTTCAATTTTGTATAAAGGGATAAAATCGGTAAATCTGCAAATTACACATACGCCACTGCTCATTAAAAAAACAAAAGTCTCTCGAAAGTAGTCCACAGTTATTCTGCTAGTGCGGCGCTACGATCGCCTCATCGAACTACGCAGTGCTGCCAACCAGTCCGAAATATCTCTTCACAAAATGTTGACATATAAAAAATGACGCCTCTGTTTTATACCGAATTCACCCAAATTAATTTGCCGCGCTTGTTAAATTTTGTGTCTGTGCCTCAATAAGTCCCGAGTACGCGGATGCCCGTAAGGATTACTCGTGCAAAGTGAACACCGTCGCCAAAAATCTCGTTTCTAAATTCGCATGCATACACTCGATACATATACATTCGAACACACAGACATAGCACACACACACACTCACGCACATATACAGATCTCGCACAGTCGCGCGGTGTAAACAGGTGTGCCAAAACTACGCCATCAAAAATTTGTTACGAGAATGCGAACAAAATAATATGAATATAATGACAGATAAAGTCTGCCACAACATCATCAACAGCGATTATTTTATTTAAATACCCATAGAACATAAACAATGTCCGTGGACTCGTAGCAACCCAGTGCTCTCTTAGTTTAATTTCCAGTACAGTCACTGCCCAGTGAGCAAAATGTGGACCGTCGTCGAAATGTGCCCCCGTTATGAACGCGAGCCATCGTGCGACCGTCGTGCCGTTGAAATTATGTGGTGATTCGGTTTGCCCTGGATACTCTCTGGGCGCCGAAAATAAAACGCCAATGCATCGAAGACAGTCATTGGAAAAACCAGGTATTTATTAGTAGCACTCGGCTTCTGCAATTATGTTGTTATTCCGTTTAAGGGCTAGAGTCTAGTATTGTGTATTTTTAATAATGTTCTGGGTGCTGAAGAGAGCTCGCACGTACACACGATAGCGCGTCTGTCACATTTTATATATCGCGCGCTGTGCGCCACTCGCGGCACGACCTTTTGTTCATGAATTCAGGTTCTCGCAGGCCATTCACATTGTATATGTGCGAGCGCGCGCTCGAATCGCATTTATGAACGCTGGCCTTTGGGAGATACTCGAGCGCGCAAAATGATACACTTATCCAAGAAAAGTGACAATCAACAAATATTTTTTGAGGAAATATACCGAGTTTCATGCGGTGTGCTGATAAAACACATACATCTATATAAATGATAATGCGCGATATTTGGTAATTTGTCTGCGGCCGTCGTAGACTGGGGCACCATTGCGCGTAGAGAAAGTATAGTATATCTTCTTGTGGTGTGGTTATTCAAGGATCATACATCGTTGACGCATTATATGGTGGTCGATGGTCAGTGATTTGAGCACGCTTTGGCTTAGTTAAAAGTGAAAGTTCGAGCACTCGTTATTTATGTAATATGCCAGAGTGTCTGTGAAATCTCCTCTCTCTCCTACACGTGAATTGTTTGAATGAAAACCAGTATGTCTGTGCCTGTGTGTGAATTTGTGCACTCAGGTAGAAACAAATCATTCATTAGGATTGCCAATTTTTGATTTATTTGTTAGATTGTATTGGGTGAGGGTGTTTTCGATAACTGTCCTTTCATTGTTTCCAATTTTTAATTCATGCAACAAACATTTATTAATATTTGTATATGAGTCAAACATCTCTAAGACGGAATCATATATTTCACGGATTTGTTTCCGGTCTTAAAAGAAATATTTAATATATGTTGTAAAAAAAAATTAACTCTTTGACGATGACATTACTTTTTTCCGGTTTAACTGTAGAACATATCAACAGCTATTGATAAGCATATACAAGATTACATTTTTTAGAAGCTTCCAGATGTGTACATTAGTTTATTATTGTATTATGATATATGTATTGCCCTTATCGATATCAAAAATTAGTGTGTGAAAGAAGCTTTTAGGCGGATGTTGCTCATAGTGCTGACCAGAAGTTTAACAGTAATAATCATAATCCTTATCGGTTGGCGGCCAATGCCTTTATCGCCGTCCACTTCGATCCAGCTTCAGCCAGCTCTAGTGTGACTGTATCCAAGTTGTTTTTGGTCTACCTCTGCGCTTGAGCTGCAATATTATTCGAACAGCGCGCCGCAAGGTGACCGATTCACTGTCACTGTCTCCGTCGAATTTGCGTTGAGATGGATGCTTGACTGATTCGTCTCCACAATTCAATATCGGAGACAACCTCTAGCCATCTGTGGTCTAAGATACGCCTCAATCAGTGGTTAACAAAAGTTGGGCTTGCAGAAATTGCGAGATTAGCACGAGAGATTTTATATAGTCAACAGCAGTGTGCCCAGTCCCAGTTAGCGCGGATTACTGGTGGCAGCATATGAGTGCTTCTTATTTCGGCAGCTTGTTTATAGGCACTTCGGTGCATCAGCGAAAATACCGACGTTAATTTCGGTAGTGGTCTTATGGAGTAGATGGGAAAATATGTTGGTGAACTTTCAAATTAGGTTGTAAAGTCACCTATCCATCTGAAAACTAAGTCTACAAACACTTGTATAGTTCGGGTGTACATTTCACAGTGGAGGATGAGCCTCTTGAGTAGGTCAACGACTACGTGCATGGCCCCACTTAAACTTGGTAGCAATAGGCTAATAACCTAACCTAGCGTGTCAAAGCTATCGAAAGTTTATTTTTCGACGAACATTGCGTACACTGGTGATAGGATATCTATCTATGTGATCAATGCACAAGAAGCATTTGATTTTATACGAAATTCCACTACAAGAATCGGAATTTAATAAATGAATAAAATATGCTTTAAAATTTACAAAATATACTCTAAATCTCTAAAATGATAAAATATGCAATTGTGAAGTTCCTGTGATTTTCCATGTGAAAATCTCAATAAAGTAACATATTTATTTAATTAGTCATTTGTGTCAAGTACTCCTGGATTAGTTTGTGATACATTCCATTGATTTTTATCTCCTTTATCTGCAAAAGGTTTTCATTAAAGTTCATTCTAGGAAAATAAAGTTTGTAAATATACTGTTTTTTTTTTGTCTGTGATGAACACAGCAACAATTCAAATACCAGTTAAATTAAATCGATTGCAATTACACAAATACAAGAGATTTACAAATTTCTCCGGTTTGCGTGCTCGATTAGCCTCCGTTGTCGCCTTATACAAGTTTATGATGCCTTAAAAATTCTTGCACTTGATATTTTGGCAATTTAAACATGTAGATTTATTGGAATGTATCAACATAATATACGTAAATTATAAATAAATATAATATAACACGACTAAATTAAAATTAACTTAGCCCAAATGTCCACAGCAGTTTTGATTAATTTTCTGTCGATATCCTGAAGATTTGTTTAATCAGCTCGCTTTTTCCATTTGGTTTCTTACTTGAGTTTTGCCACACAATTACATTATTATTTTAATAGAAAACTACACTCAGTCGACTAATTGTAATCAATATTAACACCATTTCATGATGACAATTTAGAAGACCCATTAAAAGCCACAATTCTTTTTTTCTGAGCCATAGTCAGTTGCTTAATTTTTACCATTTTTGACAAACGTCTTATTGATTTTATTAACACACAGACATTAAATAATTTATTATTTCGTCAATTTTGTTTATTTCTTTTTATTCTATTTTTTATTTCGTATATACAGGGTGGTCCGGTTCAAGATGCTAATCCGTTAATTTTTAGCAAAAAAACATATGGGAGGGGTCTATTTTTAACAACCACTGAGTTACAGGGTGTTAAATTTTGTGTGTTTGGAGTTGTACATACGAAGTAATTTTTAATTATACCTTCTAAAATAATTATCTGAGAACAAGTAGATAAGACTTGTATTTTTTTGGTATATTGTCATATCGCCGAATGCCGTTTCGCCAAATGAGCCGTTTCGCCGAATGCCATTTCACCGAATGGCCGTTTAGCCGCTTTTGTTAAGTACAAAACTTTTACATATTAAACTATTTAGTTCACATGTGTTGAAATAAAAAAATATTATAGGATGAATTAAAGACACAAGCATTCGGAGAAACCGCATTCGGTGAAACGGCATTCGGCAAATAGTTAATCGCATATTAATTAAAATCCGCTATTTTTTTCTGTGTTCTATAATTTCTACAAAAAAATGTTTCCAAAACTTTATAGTTTTTGAAATAATAAATTATTTTAAATAGTCATATTCTGATTTTTCTACTGCATATTTGGGCCTTGCCAGTTAAAGAACATTCCAAATTGAAAAACCCGACCCACTCTAATTTATAATACTTGACTTGACTGTAAACATTTTATGATTAAATTACCTTCTGTTATTTTTATGGCATTTTTGTTTAGCATATAGTTCCATAAATATGATGTTGGTGACATATGTCGAGTTAATGGTTTCCACCTTCAATCAACATCTTTCACCATCTATTATAACAAAAGAAACAGAATGGTTCAAAAATAAAAAATATGCATTTGTATGTTGGTGTAAACTCTTTTAAAAAAAATTAGATTTGTGATTTTTTTTTAAAATCTAACCCCAGCATCAATTTTTATATTATATTACACTTTGATATCCCATATTAGCCTTTGCGATATTTAAATTAAAACACCTGCTTCTCGGGTGTGTGCTCAAATAAAACAAAATCTTTTGCCTACATTAGAATTGATAAAATGAGGAGGATGCTGTTCACACATTTCTATTAACTTAAAAGCCATTCCCAATTAGCCTTCTGGACACCACACACCGGAAAAAATACAAATAATAATTCTTATGTAACGGATAATTTGATGGCATCTGTTTAATGATGTTGAAGTTATTCCGGGGATGTGTCTAATAATAACAAAATCATTTAATCACATTTTTATTCATGTATTTTGTGACTGGGTATTTTCACGGACTCGCCATGATGCATAGACAGGATGGATTTGTTGGTTAGGGGTGCCTAGAACGATCGCAATTGCGACACTAGTACATCTATTAAAACCCTAAAAACACATAAAAAAACTTGAGAAAAAGCTTTTCAGTCATTTTTTTCTGTAAATTTCGAAAAATTCAAATATCAATTTCATTAAATCGACTTCACTTGCACAATTTACAAGTAATTTACATATTTCACCAGTTTGCGCGCACGACTACGCCCCCGTTGTCGGTTACACACGTTTACGATGCCTTAAAAATCCTTGCACTTGATTTTGAGGCAATTTAAACATGTGGGTTCATTGGAATGTACCACGTAGTATTAGTTACATTAGGGTTGTCCAAACTTAATAATTAATTAGTTTATATAAAACATGATAATAAAATCATAATCTTTATTTATAATTTTTTGAAAATTATTTAGCACGTATTTTTTTTACATTTGTTAAAAAACTCATATAATTTAAGATAAAATCTCATCTTTACTATGTGTATATAATATAGTATTTAAAAAAAACATAACTAAAATTGATATTCAAAATTTTGAAAAATAAATATAAATCTATCAATACACATACATATATTCACAAAATATACTCATTGATATACATTTAATTCAATGTTATGTAAGAGATACTTCATATCAATATACCAATGTATACTAATTGTTTATTTACCGCTCTTTGCATAATATTTTTATATGGAAATCCACCAAGTGCCTTTATAATTTCTCAAGTTATATACGGCTACAGCCTCCTCTTTAATTCCCCATATAAACATTTCCGTATTTCGCATTATTTACGCGTTCATTTAACACAGCTGCTATACTTTTAAATCAATACAAAAAAGCTCTCGACAATCTTGCACACGTATGCGCGACGACGTTATTTTGGCTGAAGGGGTGCACACTCTTCAAGAACCACCGCACTAACCCCACCCCAAATGTTGTCCGCCGCGCCGTCAATCTATTATGTAACGCACAACAGAACGCATGAAGACCGAAGAAGACGACAACAATATAAATGTGGCTCCTTCCTGGCCGCACCAACGGAAATCAATAATATTTTCTAACAGGTTATTATAATAAGACCCGCGCTCCCACAAGACTTATAATTTATTATAAATTGTATCGCGCATCTTTTTTCACCCGATATATGCATATCCGTTGACGCTGCTCTTCCTTTGCTCGTCGCAAACGCTCTTCTGATAGTCCTCCCAATACTGAGTATTTGGCCTGGCTTTTAGGTCGTCCTCGTGCTCACGAACGTCCATCGTTGATCCCGAGTAGACTGGGGTGTGTGTTTGTGTGTTTTTGTGGTAAACGATTATTTTGCCTATGCGACGTTTTGAAAACACCCCGCACTCACACACACTCCTCCAACAAAGACTATATGTACATAGGTCCAAATCCAATAAGCCCAAATAAACGTGAGACTACTTCACAGGTATATGCTCCCAATCCTGTGTTCCACACCTAGTAGCCTCGTATGCATATTATATAATTATATTTATAAATCTATAGGTAATATCGTGCCGACGCCATGCCATCACCGCCGCAAAAGCGCGTATGTGGATTGATCCACCTTCTCGCCCACGCTATATATTTCTCAAATATAGGAACACGGTCGTCCGCACTCTCGGCGACAAGACGTGCGCGTGCGCTCTTTTACATTAATTTCCATAATATAGAGATAGACTATAGAGTCCATAAACAACGCTCAAATTATAGAGGGTTGTCCAATTTTAAATACATTTTATTCAATTAAATGTATATGTATAATTTTGAATACAATTAATATTAATAATTAATTGGTTTAATTGGTTTTTTTTTTAAATTTAAAAGGATAATAATTTAAATTAATTATTCATTTTAAATTAACATTAAAGTAAGAAATAAATTGGTCCTTAAGCGGAGAATTATTGTTTTTGCTGTGGTATTCGAACGTCTTCGACGTTTAGGCATTCACACATATAGTGTTTTACCTCCTCCTCTCCTTCTTTTTAGAATTTTATGTGGGTGATTGATTATGTTTAGACAATGAATTGTATGGAGATTAATCAGCATTCTAGTTATATATCGACTGCCGTTTAAAGGATATATCTCTACCTTTCAGTCTGAGCTTCTGATGAAGATTCATCCCACATGCATTACAATTTTGGCTGTTTGCCTGACTTTGTACGAACGGTTTTGGGCCATTTCGTCTGCCCTATATTTACCTCAGTTAGTACGCTATTTTTGACAGATAGATCTTTGTGTAGATCAATATATTCTTGGACAGTTTTAGACGTTCTGCGAGATATGCGGAAAAAGCCTTTATCGCTTAGCTATCATATATGCTAACTTAAATTGCGATAATTTTTGCTTGGAACAGACACAAGAGTTGTGTAAGTGTTTATTTTGCAAATATTAAGGAGTATTTGAATGAAACAGACCTAACAATCTTTGAAAAACTCAAGATAACATCGGTTCCAGATATGGACACAAAATGAGCGATGTGATAGACATTTGCAGACAATTTTCACGATGCAACTCCTCCTCCCAAATCCTCCTTTTTTAAATGTAATTTCCGTTCTGGTTATTGTTTATATATTTAATATTTTGACGTTATTTATTTTGTATTTACTTGTCTAAACGTAAATCGCATGGAATAATAACAATAATAAGGAGACCAAAATAATTCTAGAGTAATAAATAGAAAATCCATTATAACTTTATATACACAATCGCGAGTTCAAAATAAATAAAAAAGTTTTATTAAATTTTGAAAGCTATTCTTGAAAATTATATGACATAAGCCATCAATATATTTTTCAATTGACGTGATTGGTTTGTATTTGCTAAGCGGAAATTAAAAAAAAAAGATCATAACAAAAAAAGATTTATAAAGTATTATGGGAGAATGGGTTTTATAAATTATGAGTTTTGTGAGACTGAGGACTTGGTTACATCTGGAATATTACTTTCGGAATGCAAATGATTGCGGGAGCAGTACTTTAGTGCTATCTTTATGAGTGTTAGTTACTAGTATCTAGTTGTATAAAAATCTTAACAAAATCTATTTTTTTTGGATTTTATTTATAATAATCAATCAGTGACTTTGAGTGCCATATTGCAATTGAAATTGGGTACCCGGGTATTCTTTTTTTAATTTGGACCCAAAAACCGGGTCCAGAGCAAAGAACGGAGAACCGGGTCCAGTCCTGAATAGCAGGTCCAGTCCTGAGATCCGGGTCCAGATATTTTACTAAAATAATAATAACTTAAAAATGTAATGGATGCATTGAATATTTGTGGATTACAAAACACTTACACCGGTAAATTCTCTGCATATTATATAAAATTGTAATGGAAAGTGTTAATACCGTCGAACGTAATGTTAAAAAAGGTACCAAACGGTCTCCATCGCACATTTAAAATAATAAAAAAACAAGAAAATATAAATTATATGATATTTATTAAAGCTTGAACCTATAATATCAATAAAAAGTAAAAAAAATACAAAACTGGCGGACATGTGAATTTTAAATAACCGTTTTTTTTATTTTTTTAACATTTTAATATATTTAACTCTTATAATGACAGACTATCTTTTTTTTTAGAATATTATAATGTAGAAAAAGGAACGAACGACCTTTCTATTAAATCAAAATTTATGAAATTTAAAGAGCTGGGAAGATTTTGAATTTTCTCCAAATTTAATTTGGTTGGAGGACGCAAAAAAGTGTGTTCTTATCCTGTATCTGGACTCTAGAGGCAATTTCTTTCAAATCGCTCATAGGTATTTACCATAAATTGGATAATTGCCTTTTAACAACCCTTAACAACGTGTACGTATTAATTCTCACTTTTAATATGTATGTGTCTCGACAAACGGGTCACATTCACCACCACCACTTGCGCGCGCAACCGTACGCCACCTCCGCAATACGTACTCCGCTATCAATCGCTTTCGTATACTCAACGAATTTTATACACACACAATTTCTCATCTATGATATGATATGGACTTCTCTGATTGGGATATATACATATATAGTGTGTGTGTGTGTGTATGTGAATACTCGAATAGGAGATTGTACTTTGTACACAGTGAATTCTGGATTTTGGCAAGTGGCTTCAGGTCAGACATAG
>JANSTU010008752.1:0-16211 GCA_027564075.1 Bolitophila hybrida
TCCATACATAATGGGGTCGATGGACCTTTCAAATACATTTTTTTTTTCGCAAATATCTCTCCTACATGTATTTTTTTCATTTCAAAGCTCAAGCGCCCTTAATGGAAAACCCTTTAGTAGCTTCATATGACACGCTAGAGTGATGCACATAATCGCTACCCTGATCGTTCGAGCAACAGAGCCGAACTCGTTTGAGATGGGTAATTGATCGCAACCTGAGAACCGCAAAGTATACACATAACCTTATTAATATATATTATATTAGTTAATCTGGCATTTTAAAACAACAAATAGAGCTACCATAAATAAAAGTTATATTATCTGATCTGATCTTAGAAAATTAACAAATCACTATTAACTTATTGTACTTCGCAGTTGTGAACAGTGGACCATCGAGTTAATTTCCCTGGGGTAAAATTTGTATGCTCACCAGAAAAAAAATCACACCAAAAATAAAATTAAATCATTAAATATGACAGAAAATGAAAAATCCATAGTGAATAATTTAAAAATACACAGTAAATGTTATAAAAACGAACACCAGGCTCCATATGAAAATCGAAATCAGAAGCTTTACAGGGTATTATTCCACGACCGACTATCCGCCATTACCAAGGGTTGTTTTTCCTTAGCGTGATTCAAAAGGTTTTTGCCATAGGGTACTACACCACGACCCTCTATCCGCCATTACCAAGGGTTGTTTTCCCTAAGCGTGATTCAAAAGGTGTTTTCAAAGTGCTGGGAGTACAATTTTGTAACTTTTACAGTTAACATTTAAATTAATTGGTAAGAATTTTTTAATTTGATTTTTTTTTATTATTATTTTGGAATTCAAAATAAAATTATGCGGTCTTCATATTTGAAATTATTGGTAAACATTTTTTAATTTTTGCTTGGGAAAAACTAAATTTTGCATGACCAAATTTCCTCTGATTCTGAATTGCGTTCACAGTTTTCTTTAATTCGAGGTGTTAATATAATTGTGAATTTATTCAGTATTTTTGAACGCAGTCTAAATGCCATTGCGAATTTTCCATTAGTCTGTTTTGTTGTGACACAAAATGTTCATAATGATCATGATAATAAAATGATAATACCTGCGGATTGTGAAGCACTGTACTTTATCTTATGACTTTAAAATCTACGCTAAAGAAGCTTTTTTAGTAGAAAACACAATGAATCTTGTACGTAATAGACTTCGACATATTCTTTATGGAGCAACTGGCATTGGTGTCGGCCTGTCCGTCGGTTATGATTGCCTAAACGAATTCGAGTATTGCGGAGGTGCCGGTCGTTTTCTACGGTCTTTGAAGATTGCCGCTCAGATATCGGTAGATTACAGCTGGACACTGTACGGTCTGGATGAGAATGATGTTGATTATGAAAATGTTAGTAACTTTTACTTTTACTAAATTCAATAAATAGTTGTACAATAATTATTTTTCAGATTATGAGCCAAGTAAATCTACGCAGTGCTGAGCGTTTATTAGATGGGTGTCTTGCCAATGGAGGATTATATATAAAAATTGGACAAGGTGTCTCGGCAATTAATCACATTCTGCCTAAAGAGTACACAGAAACTCTTAAAAAATTGGAGGTAATAAAATTCCTTCACAATAAAACATAAATATAAAAAATGTATCCATAGAACCAATGTCTTCCACGAAAACCGGATGAAGTAAAGAAACTGTTCATACAGGACTTTGGTAAGGCACCCGAAGAATTGTATGAAGAATTCGACTACACACCGGTGGCAGCTGCTAGTCTGGCTCAAGTGTTTCGAGCACGTACTAAGTCTGGCAAAGATGTAGCGGTCAAAGTACAGTACATCGACCTGATTAAACGATTTTCCGGTGATTTCGGAACGATATTGTTTCTTCAGCAACTCATTAAGATGGTACATAAAAACTATAATTTTAGTTGGATTCTCAATGATTTGCGCGGGAATCTTGAGCAGGTATATATAATACTCATGTCTGGATTACAGCAATAAAAATAATTGTCAATGTGTCTTAGGAGTTGGATTTTGTACATGAAGGCCAGAATGCGGAGCGCTGTGCTGTCGATATGGCAAAGTTCAAATTCGTTCATGTACCTACCGTTGATTGGGATCTCACGAAAAACGTAAATATTTTAAATAACTATTTAATAAATCTATGAATTATTATCTTTATTAATACAGCGTGTCCTTACCGCCGAATGGATTGACGGATACAAGATTTCAGACATTGATGCAATTAAAAAGGACAATATCAATTTGAGTGATCTAGACAAAAAGCTATTTTCAACATTTGCTGAACAGATTTTCAGTACCGGATTTGTGCACGCTGATCCGCATCCAGGCAATGGTACATATACTATTTTTGTATTGTACAGTAATTATAATATGTATATATTTCTAGTGTTTCTTAGGAAAAACAAAAAAGGTGATACAGAAATAGTTTTGCTCGACCATGGACTTTATGAAAAAATATCAGATACTACAAGAAAATCTTTGTGTCAGTTCTGGGAAGCAATTGTAATGTTAGATCACACAAAGATGCGTAAATACGCAAAAGAGCTTAACGTTGAGGGTATGTTTAGACTTTAGAGTGTACACCAACAAAGATAAAATTTAATTATGAATGCTGGTTTATCAGATCACGAGAAGCTGGCCGAGATATTGTTGCAAAGGCCATTGAGCTTAGGAAATGCCCGATTTAGCACACGTCTAACAGAAGAGGACATTGCATACATGCAGGAGCAAGCTAAAAAGAAATTTGACGTTGTATTGGATACTCTTAAGCAGATGCCCAGAACAATGTTATTTGTGATACGGTAAGTTTTTGTTTTTATTTTTATTTTTTTATCACAAAACAGGTAAAATTCGATTTTTTATATAAAATTATCTATTGAAGTCAATATAATTGTGTTGTTCTTTTTGATTGTTTCGATCAACGAATTTTTGGTCCGGTTGTATCGTAGTTGTCCAGCATCGTTTGATTCACCGTTCCAAATTCCCATTGCATATTTTTGTTGTTCGGATCGCACGTGTTCAAAAATAGTTTCATCGTATCTGGATTGCAGTCCAGACATCGATTGTTCAGACCCTGAATTATCCATTTCTTTTCTAGATTATATCTCCAAAGCTGATTGCCCATCTGTAGATGACACTGATAAAATTCAACAGGTGTATTAACTGCATCCTTGGGTACATCCCAACACAAGTTCTTGCCACCAAAAGACTTTAGTCGAATATCCTTGTGCCACGTAAGTGCAAAGTATTGATTCTGTTGAGGGTGCTTTAGATCTGATGCACACGAAAACATTCCAACTGTCTGTCCAGCACCATGACTCAATGAGTCCACGCATATGTCTGGATGTGCGACATTACGGATAGCACCTTCTGCAAAGTCTGGCGGGTCAATTGGTGGATATTTGAGAGGCAAATCAAAGGCGATCTCTTCCATAAACCACTTGAAAGGTTTACACTGTAGACGATCACGCACAGCACGCTGTCTGGTCAGATCACCAGGGTCAATTTTACTATATACACTAGGATTATGATCGTACACGTACTGTTTGTATTCGTCCATCCAGACCTCTGCGACACGTTTGTAGTTTCTGTGCAAGTAATCTGTTTTACGTGGATTTGAGAACGGAGATCCTCCTCGATAAATGTGTCCAACTCTTGAGCAAGGTGCGTCATACATCTCGCCACCACACTGCCAGATCTTGAAGCTAAGCTCGTATTGTTCACCACCCCAAATGTCCAGGCCTTCATCATAACCGTCTAGCTCCCAAAAGAATTTTGCTGTAATGGCAAAAAGTCCTCCGGCCATAATTGGACTACGAAATGGTCGTACCGGATGTTTTAAATCGTCCGGCAGCAGAGGTAGTCGTTTGTAGTAAAGTTGCCAATCAAATGCTCCACGTGCTCCTTCGTCCTGGGCACGGTATTCAAACGTATCATAGCTGATGACATCTATAAACGGACATACGCAAACACGATAGTTCTGTGCCATCGGATCAAGAAGTGGTGGAAGCCAATTTGTATTCGCCTCGGTGTGCGAATCCAAGAACAGTAAAACATCAGCAGTAGCTAACCGAGCACCTGTCATACGTGCCACAATAAGTCCAGACCTCTCAGGCAATCGAACAACTTTAACCTTAGGTAAATTTTCAGCTATATATTTGTCCAACTTCTCACCTAAGAAATCTTTGGTACTATGATCGTCTACTAGAATGATCTCCTTGATGAGTTCAGGAGGCGATCGATTCAGTACACTGTAGCACGTCCTTAACAATGTACTCCAGTGTTCATTATAGAATGGCACTATAATACTCACAGTTGGCAATTCGCTTAGGTATTTCTGGGCAGCACAGCTTTTGTGGCGTATATCGGCAATGGATCTATTCAACGAAATCCGATCACTGAGCAAACCATTAAATCCGTTCTCATCAAATATTTTTTTCCGGAGTGCCTCATCGGACGGTGGCACGGTAGCAGGTTTACCATTTTCCCCCAAGCCAGTACGAAGGGCTTCCGCTTGCATAAACCTGTAGTTGTGCCAGTCGACCTTTAACTTATTTACATTTCGCTCGGCACCATTGTAAAACCCATCACTGATGAAATTCTGTGTAGTGCTGCTCTCTCCCGCACTAACTCCTATTTGCTCCTCATGTCTTGGTGCTCGAAACTCGTTCTCCTCAAAATATTTGCCAAACGATCTATACAGAAAAACTGTAAGCAAAACGGTAATTCCGCAAGCCACAGCCAGTCTCATTAAGCTGGCACAATTTCGTCTCATTTTTTGGTCATTAACTAAATCCAATTAAAAAACACATGATTTACCAATCAATTACCATAAAATACAAGTTTTATTAGGTTATTTACCTGCGATGATGTTAGAAGAGTTTTTTTATTTTTGTAAACGTAGCAAGATGCGACCGACACATACTTTTATTACCTACGTTCTTAATGTTAAATTTCTGTGAAATTATTAGAAATGTATATGTGCGTGTGTATTTTAAGTTATATTACATATGAGTACAACTCTTGTGTTTACATTGTCCGCTTATCTCTAGTAATACTTTATCGTTTGCAATCACAAAAACACCTGTGTTGGCACTTGGCAGTTGGTACTATTACTATATTGTATATTGATATATATGTTATAGGTTGATACTTGATAGCGGTAGACCGCACACGGTTCACGGTACCTAGACTTTTGAAAAGTTGTTGCGTTTATATTTTGTTTGACATTTTAACAACAAAACTAGTTTTGGTACAAGTCACAATAATAATTGTGTACAAATAGTCACAGTGGAAAATATTTAATTTTACTAAAGGTCCGTTCCTATAACGTGGAAAATGTATGTTTTGTAATTTTTTATGAATTAATAGATTATGACGTGTATTTTTTCAAACAGAGGCAGACAACTTATTGGAAACGACATATTTTTGTTGTACCAGAAACTTTTTAAAAAATAGATCAAATATTTTTTATTTGTTTTAAATATTACGTGCCAGACGTATCTTTATGGATGGTATACATTTTGATTGCCAAAATAACAATAGATTACTTTAAAGTTTATTTATTTAAAAAAATGTGCGCGGTTATTATTTATTTGATGCAATTTTTGGTAAATATTATATAATTTATTCGTGGTTTTAGATTTACTTTTTTTTTAAATACTCTTTATGTAGAAAAATTGGTTCAAGCTCATAATTTCGATGCATTCTTTACTGGGATCTATTGTGTTAAGTGCGGTATATACAGAGAAAGAGAGTCTAAGTCTAAGATGCCGAGAATATAGACAGAGATACAAACACAATGAATGCATTACTGAATCCATAATTTTACAAATATAAGGGTTTTTATACATAATTTGAATTACATGCTAACATGTAAATTATACGAATAACCGATTTCCATAAAATGACAACGTTTTGAATACAACATCAATCAATTGGCTACGGCAAACTGAGTCCTTTTTGCAGCATTTTAAATCACTTTTTCGAGAATCGTGGGCGGTATAGCGATGATTTCTGCAAAAATGCCTTGATCTGATCAACGGTCTGAGACTAGCTGGCTTACACTTTTGGCTTTTCAAAAAGAAGTCCGGAGGGTCAAAACTGGAGATCTAGGTGGCCAGTCAATGCCGTCTCTTGTTGAAATCACACGTTCAGGGCATTTTCGTTACAGAAACTGCATTGTTTGATTTGCAGTATGGCATGGCGTACCATCCTGTTAAAACCTTTAACCATCCAAACCTTTAGCACGCATTTGCGGGCAGACATAATGAGCCATCGATATCGCTACCCATCGACTGTTGTGAAAAATAGACCAATGTTAGTTTTGGTACAAACGCCGACCCAAATAGACACTTTTTGGTCATGCAGTGGTGTTTTATGGATCGCATTTGGATATTTCCTTCCCCAAATGCGTCAATTTTGCTTGTTGTATAGCAATATATTTTTGAGGGCCAAATAACCGAAATATCGAGTATAGTATATTCAAATAGAGAAAACGTAAGTACGCATGCGAACCAAATTATGTTTATAAAAATGAACTTTTATTTATTGTATTTCTCAGTCTATATTCTCGGAACCCTTTACCTTAGAATTTAAACAAACCCTACGCTTTAAACATGGTGTATATTTTATACACAGAAACTAAACTCTATTTGTCAATTGACCTTATTAATTCTACTAGCATTACGACTTAAGTTTTTTTTTTGATTTTCAGTACATTGCATTAAACATGTGGGTAATTTATCTGCACTTTGTGCTAACTACACAATTGCAATTAAATGTGTCAAAATAGCGAATTTGTTATGTTATGTTGTGTAGAGTGTTAGCAATATTGAAAATGAAAATTTCAAAATTTAATACATACATTTAATACATAATACTGATCCGAACGAATATCAGCAATGAAGTCCAACTTGAACAGATGACAAATACGCAGTGTTTGATGTATATATGGTTATATTTGAATATGTAATTTGTTTTTGTTTTTTATTTGAAATTAACATACCTAAACACATACAAAATAGTAAACGTCAAAATTAAGTTCCCAGGAGGAAAAATCAAGCCTACGCCGAAAATGCCTAATACCGGGGAGTTAATCGCATATTTGATAATCTCAAAATCACCATTCATAAATATGTTTTTTGTTTTTTTACAATATGTTAATATACAACATTGTAATGTCTTTTAGTAATTTCTAAGTAGTTAATATCACATATGTAAATCTTGTTATTTGGATGTAAAGATGAGGAAAGGTACAGTTAAGGCGTTGACTAAAAAAAAACAATATTGAGGGAAATTACCTGACGCTCTAAGTATATCAGGGTAGCGATTCTGAGCAAATTCACACGCTAGCTACTCAAATGAAGCAACTATTTTGGTGCGCACTCTCTGTTTTTTTGTACATAATGCATAGGAAGTGCGTTCAAAAACAGTAGCTTCATACATGACACTAAATATGCAAATAATCTCTACCCAGGTGTCATATCGCGTCGCTCAGTCGCTCGTAAAAAATTCGTATGACACTTTTTAGTTTGAAGGAAAATTCAAATTAATGATTTTAATAAAAAAAAACTATCATTTTATTTTTGGATTTTTTTAAAAACCACAAAAAAACCTAAAAAAACACAAAGCAAAACTAGTCAACATTTTACAGAAAACACGTCTAACTTCTCCATAATCGAAAACTCAACTGAATAAACTTAAACAGATTGGTTTACTTTTTTAAATATGGCATAACATCTAAACGAATTTCGATTTTTTTTTTTTTTTTTTTTATTTAATTTTTTTTCCTTCGCCCCTAACTTTAGCCATATTTTCCATACATTTATTTTAAATTTTGCACCAAGGGAATATAAAAATAAATCTATTGTGAACTATTCTTGGATGCGTTCCGTTCGTCGATGTAGGGCTGTGTGCACTTTTTTGTAAACGTTTTTTCTACACGCGCTTCCATCAAAACGCACGCGCTGTCATTTGTCATTTTGATACACACAATAAAGTATAAACTACAAAGTAGAATCAAATTTTGTCTTTGCAAGTTTGTCGGAGCAGCTTAGGGTTTTCGTACTTGGCCACCGTCGTCATAGCAAACGACGTTTTGTTTTACTTGATCTTCTGTTGTTTTTTTTTCTTGTCGCATTGACCAAACATTCATAGCGAATGTTCGTGAACATCGTCAACTTTTAATAAATACGGAGCATTCTGTTTTAAGAATCTCCCAAGTGCACAAAACAGCAAAAAATACATTATACTACGTGATGAACGTTGACAAATCTTATCAGTACCGAAGCAGAAGCACTAGCCGTAAGAGAACACCGCTTTTGCCACCGTCCCCACCGACCATGAACGATGACCGGGTAATATCTAAACGTGACCGTAGCAATTCGAGGAGCAGATTAAGAGACTATAAACCTCGTCCTCGCTCACGCCGCCGTTCCCGTTCACCTTCACCTCGGAATTACAAAAGTAAATACTCTCGTAGCCGATCTCGCTCGTACTCACCGCCAACGCACCGACGGCCCACTCGACGTCGCTCCTCTTATTCACGTAGTCCGTGCAATGACCGTCGTCGTCCTGAGCATCCGGAGAAAAGTCGCTGTCTAGGTGTTTTTGGCCTTAGTGTTTATACGACACAATCACAGATTTTGGCTATATTCTCTAAATATGGTTCTATCGAGCGTGCCCAGGTGGTCACCGATGCTAAAACTGGTCGTTCTCGTGGATTTTGCTTCGTTTACTTTGATCATACCGAGGATGCAGTAACCGCAAAAGAGCAATGCTCTGGTATGGAGATAGATTCTCGTCGAATTCGGGTTGACTATTCGATTACCAAACGTGCACATACACCTACTCCTGGAGTGTATATGGGTCGTCCGACTCGCCGTGACGACGATGACTATGCAAATGATGGAAAACGTACACGAGATCGCCGTTCACCGCCATCACCATCGGTCGTCTATCGAGATAGGGAAAGTAGCAGCCGACGTCGCCGCCGTACACGTTCCCGTTCCCGTTCGAATTCTCATCGTGACCGTCGTTATCGATAACACTTAGTTAATAATAAAACAAATACACAAATCTGCGTGTAAATTATCCGACCTACCTGATTATGTGAATGAGTGTGAGAGTGTGTGTTTATGAAAAAAAGATTTTATAAACAAAATTTACGATTTAAATATAATTCATATAACATACTTCTTAATTTGTGCGCTTTGTAACATATAACTAGGAATTTGTCACGATTTTTGCAATAAATTACCAAATACAGCCCAAAAACATTTTACTTTATTTTATTTTTAGAAATTTGAACACAATTCGTGCAATTGCTAGAACACACGGTGATCCTGTTGATCGGCCAAAACATATGGCGCGCTATGCTCAGCGATGTATATACCAGAATGAACATGGACTTGTGCGGCGTTTCAAATGGCTAGGAAGACGTTTGCATTTTGAGATGCAATTGTTCAAGACAAGTCTACAGTTCTGGTGTATCCGGGCGTATTTGCGAATATTGACCGCACTGAATCGTTCGCCGGACACAACAATTTTATTCAAAACCGACGCATATGTTGCTGATGTTTAGTGTAAGAACCCTAATTAAGACAAATGTATAGGAACATTTATTTTACTGGTATGTATGTGTAAAAATAATGAATAAAAAGTAAATAAATTGTGTATTTATCTAGGATTAAATGTTATTTTAATCGGATGCTTGGTCCGTAGTACAATGTCTGCAACGAAAACGACATCTTCAATACGGGTGATGGGTGTCAGGCTGTATTTGAGCAGTACATTAACAATCAGCGTCTTAATTTCAAGCAGGGCAAACTTTTGGCCTACATATTGAAAACTTATCTATAGAATATCATATAAAATAGATTTAGAAATAAGTATACCTATACAGTTTCGTGGACCTGCACTGAACGGAATGTACGCAAATGTATGGCGTGTCTCGGCTATTTCGGGTAGAAATCGATCCGGATCAAATTTTTCAGGATCCGGAAACTGAGATGCATCACGGTGCAGATCGAAAGAATGGATGTGAATTTGTGTACCAATCGGTAGTTCCACGTCACCTAAAAAATATTTTTGTTTATATTTTTTAACTGTTAGTACTGTAAGATGAGGTGTGTACCGATCATAAGACTTTCTTGCAACTCCCGACCCATGAATGGTACTGGTGGATACAGTCGAAGCGTTTCTTTTATTGTCCTATCCAAATATTTCATACGGTTGAAATCAACTGTCGTAAGATCTGTTTCAGATCGATCATCTAATATTGAAATCGAATCAAAACCAATAAATAATAACTACAGCATTAACGAACCAATAACTTCCATAATTTCCTTGTAGACTTCATTCTGCACATTTGAATGATGAGACAGCATGAATAAGGTAAACAGAAGACCTGCCGATGTGGTGTCCGATCCCTCGAACATAAATGTGTCTACCTCCTCTCGAATACCAGCTTCATCTATCAGATTTCCTGTATTTTCAGCTGCAAAAAGCGTGTCTAGCATTGCGTAACGCTTCTTTTTTAGTTTGTCCCTAAACAACATAAAAATAAAAAATATTCCAGACATTTCTGCAAAAAAAAAACTACTCACCCGTTCTCGTCTATCTCATCTTCCACATTGATATTAAACTCCTTGAATGCTTTGCGTCTTCGGTCAATAACGTCCCATGAGAAGTGATGTACGGGTTTCAAGTATTTCGCTAGGATTTGTGGTAGTCCGGATATTTTATATACACAATCAAAGTGCAACATCGGATTTGTGATACGGTAGACCAGCCATTCGCCCAATTTGTATAGATTGGTACGATAAGAGTCTGGTCGGTTCAGAGAGTCCAGTTTTACGCCCATGGCGGATTCTAAAGATGGAACAATTTAGAATATATATTATTTAAAGATGCATTACTAAACATGAAATGGATGATAAATTACCACAAATTGTATTTAGTGTAAATCTTGGTATAATCTGCTGTAATTCGGTCCCCTCTCGATGTTCTGGTTGTTTTAGGTGTTCTACTAGTTTGTGGCTTTCTTCCCTACATACATTTTTAAGATTAAATACATTGTTATGATAGGACACGTATTAGTTTAAAATAATATAGTGAAGTGGAGCGTGAGAATATTGTTGTAGCAGTCTAAACGTCATCTCTCATAGGTTCCTTTAATACCTTGTGGAGCATAGGGCCAGTGTGCGATACAGCACAGCCGATTCATTGAAGATTACTTGTTTACACAACTGGTCAGGTCATGCTAATATGCTGTTTAGTGCTAAGCTACTCTTCTTGGTGCTTCTGTGCTCTAACACATATCACTTCCCCAATGCTAGGAGTCTTTATTTATCCTGACGTGACTTTCAATTTTATATTTTCAAGATAATATAATATAATTATATAAGGATTCAAATATCAACGCCATCTTTTCTATACAGGGGTGCGTGTGGCATCAATGTTGGTATTCCACAACAAAATAAAATATTTTAAACAAAACATAACAATTAATAGTCGTCGTGAATCGAACGGCTGAACTCCCATCCTCCAGCCAAAGCGGTAACCCACTCGACTACGATGTCGGTTCAACTAAACAATACACCAAACTTAATGTTCCACTAAAAATGAAAGAGAGTTTGTATAGCAATATTCTTCGGTGCTTTGCTGGGGCATATTTCTGATTAATAGTATTGCCATTTCCGTTCCTCTGAATATTCAAATTGATTTCAAATAAAGATATTAATTTGTTTAACAAGATTATTTTATTGGAGCTGCTTAACAAATTTACCAAATTTTGTCAAACACTTTTGCTGTTAAGGTTAATGGCAATAGTGAAATTATTGCTTGACAATAAATGGTGGCATTACTGTTAATCAGAAGCAGGGCCCTGATTTACAAAACTTCTTTTTTATTCTTTTTATTTTAAAAACAAATTATTGAAAAATTTAACTATATGGGGCGCGGCTTTTAAAAAACAAAAAATGTTCAAATTTTGTCTGATTATATCTCTATCTCTTTTTTAAGGGGGTATTATAAGTTTGTATGAACATTTTAATTTTAAGTCATAATAAAAAAAAAATAACTACAATATGTTCAAATTTCCTCCCTGATCAATTTGGGTATAAAACAATTTTAAATGACTTTAAAGTTTGTCTATTTCAGAAATAGGCTATATTAATAGCAAGAGGAACCGAACCTACTCATATAAAGTGCTTCATTCGAAATACACTTAGATCTGCCGGGGCAGTAATGTGTGGTTTTTGCATGCATTAATTGTTTGATATAGCATTTCCTAGAAAGTAATCTCAGAATTCAAATCTGAGACAGATGTGATCTGATTAAAATGTCTACCATTTTTACTATCCGCGGTTTAGACTTCAAATTTATTAAATACGATTATTATGCTCCCAATCAACTTGATCTAAATAAAATAGTTTTGTATATAATATGTTACTCTTAAAAGGGTGATAAGTGTGCCCGCTAAAAAACGAAAATGATCAGTGAGGAAAACTAAACAAAAATTGATATTTTTTGTTTAATCCAACAAATTTCCGTATAACAAATTTTTGGTATTTCAAACATAGAATACTATCTGGTTACTCCTTTCTTGCCAAAAGGGATCTAGTTTGCCAATCCCAAGATTTTTTTCATTCCGAATCAAGCTCACATCCAATAAGACACATGTTGTAAAACTAACAATAATCCAACAATACAATAAAACACTTCCTTTCAAACACAAAAACATAATTAAACATATCCAGACAGCATAATATAATGAATGATGTAAAGTCTTCAAACACTCACACATATGTAAAATATGATATAGCCATATAGCTCACACGTAATGCATGCAGTAGACACTGACGTACGCTACAGTGCAAGCCACCGCTAAAGAATGTATCAGCTTTACTTTAAATATAACAAATTGCTTGATTAGCATTAGGTTTCAACCTTATTATGCTTCGAAAGCACTTGTAAGTGGATGTCTATCATTTGGTGTATTGAGCTTGTGTTGGTTGATTCGCGAGAGGTTCAAGCGCGGCATGTTATCGAGCTCTATCATATTTGTGGTTTGTCAGCGCATATAAAATGGAACAAAATAAAACAATCAGGAACGTTTAGCAGTAAAGTGCAAAAAGAACGTGATGAAATGCTAAAAAGAGCTCATCATCAACGACAATAAATAATTTTATTGCCGTCTGCGATGCCATCATTGCTACATCAGAAAGAACACAATCAACAATATCAACATTGACGCAAAAAAAACTTTTTGATTAGATTTAGGTGTGTATTTTATAAATGTTTATTGAATATAAGTTCAATGTATGTATGTTTAATTGTTATTCTATAGATGATAATAATGGTATTATTGCACTTAATTTAAATTAGATTTTAGACAACACTCGTTGTGTACTTATCTCAGACTATGTTCTCGGCACTGTTTGCCTTAGACTTTAATATATCCTGTAATATTTTTAACTGAGGTTAACTTTTCACCTTTTCGATATAACTTGAATCTATTAGCTTTATACTATTCCAAAATTCTAATTATTTCCGAATTGGCCCGATAGATAGCTGGTGTGCATATTAAAATAGAAATAGAACTCTTAAACGCGACAGATTAACTAATAAGACTTATTATAACTCTGTTAAAAAGGATACACGTAAACAAACAACGACATTCTCAACGCTGTCATTAGGTCTATACCCCCAATAGTGCATTTTAGTGTCGTAAAATTTGTTTGTATGTGCGTTTGTTGAGATTGTATCGTAAATTACTGCTAATATGCAAGTATTAAACCTTGTAAATGGCCCAAGCGCGCTGCAGTTTGCCGATGTATGTACTTCTTAAAGAATATCTGTGGCCAACATCAGAGCCCAACAGGTGGCCAGGAAATTGAGAAGCGCTGCTGAAATAGAATCAGACGACATCCGAAGCATAGAGAAGTACCCTATGTATGGAATATCCAGGAATTGAAAGGTCTTGCCATAACCTACAAAACGACGCTATGCATGATTAGTTTGGATACTGCGTTCAAAAGTTATAGACGTGTAAATATGGAGTTCACTAACGGCGAAATGCGCGCTATTTTGAAGTTTTCCTTCGTTAAAGGCAAATCCGCTATAGAAACGTTCCGTGAGATTAATGGTGTTTTGGGGGATGATACTCTATCTCTTCGAACCGCAGAGGAATGGATTCGACGATTCAGAGCCGGTGAAAACTGCACCATGGATAGGCCAGCCGGCGGAAGACCTGTGACGACGAATACTGATCAAATCATAAAAAACATCGAGTTAGACCGGCATGTGAAATCTCGTGACATCGCGCAGGATATAGGAGTTAGTCACCAAACCATTTTAAACCATCTGCAGAAGGCTGGATACAAAAAAAAGCTTGATGTTTGGGTGCCGCATGATTTTACGCAAAAAAAACCTTCTGGACCCAATCAACGCCTGCGATATGAACGAACTCGACCCATTTTTGAAGCGGATGGACTGGCGACGTAAAATGGATCACATACGACAATATCAAGCAAAAACGGTCGTGGTCGAAGGGCGGTGAATCGTCCCAAACAGTGGCCAAGCTGTGATTGACGGCCAGGAAGGTTTTGTTGTGTGTTTGGTGGGATTGGAAGGGAATAATCCACTTTGAGCTGCTCCCACATGGCCGGACGCTTAATTCTACCATCTACTGGACCGCTTGAAGCAGGCGATCGACCAAAAGCGTACAGAATTGGCCAATATCAAGGGTGTAGTGTTCCACCAGGACAACGCCAGGCCACACACGAAAGACAGGCATTTTATGACAAAAATTGATTTGGCAGGATCTGGGATTGATTTGGGACATTGTTGCCATCATTTAACTCGCATCCATAATTACCACAAGAGTATCCTGGCGTTGATACAGTGGACATCATCCTCTGTCACTGTTCACAAGGGATGAAGTCAGTACATGGGACTATCATATAATATTTATGTCTAGATTTGGTTTTCGCTTGGAGTAACGTCCTTTAATAAGAGACGCACACAGATCTCAATTTAAGTTTAAGGCATATACTTTTTTCATTGATTTTTTTCTAAAATTGTAAAAACTTACCTAAATATACACAAGAACTCCTGTAGAATATTGAAATGGAATGCAGGCGTCAGCATTTTTCGACGTTGAAACCACTTCTTTCCGGAGCTAGTCAGAAGTCCGGTGCCCATCAACGGGTGCAGAAATTTGTATACCTCTGTTTTGTTTATGTTTTTTGTGCTTGTCATTAGTACCTGAAGCCAAAATGGCGATTTACTTAAACCTATCTTATTATTGTTTTGTTAATATTTGTACCTCAATGTCGGTTGCTTTGATAGCATGCACGTGTAAAACTCCAAAGATCCAAGCACGATTAGTCTGGTTGTAGGTTTTTGCACATTTTCGAAGATATTGGAAGGCTTGCTCTGTTTGCAATTTATCATATCCTAATTTAATAATTATTGAATATTCCTTAAAAAAAGTACCTGTATTATTTCCAAGAACAGCCATCAGATTACCGATAAGTGGGTACATTCTTGGTCCAGGCATTTTCAGTGCGGTTATGTAAGCTGGCTGCTGTTTCAGTTTAGTGTCGATGTACCACAAGACCAGCAGGATCACAACGATTGCACAAATCAGTGAAATCATCCTGTTTTTTTCACTTTGGAGAAGAGTATCTATTATTTAATTATTTATTTAAAAAAATATTATATTTGTTAGTCACATTCTTAGGAAAAAAATTGTAACGTGTTTACTATATAGTTGTTTATATAAGTTATAATAAGGTGAATCACTTTCATTTTCCGTTTAATTGGTAGACATTCGCTATAGGTATACATGTACTTTGACATGTATATTATTGTTTTATTAGCAAATTAAGAAATATTTTAATTTTAATATTATTTATAATTTACCTAGGAAAATGTTTTATTTATTTGTAAATAAAATCTCTTATTTTTATATTTAAACTAATACAAGATATACACAAAATGCACAATACCAGCTATGACGACCGTCAACCAGATGCAACTGACCGAATACTTTCCGAGTTAAGTTTAACTCTAATAAACTGTCTTGATGTCTTGTAAACTAATCTTAAAACGCTCGCTTTATACTATTAAACTAAATAGTACATAAGCGGCATATTGCATTTTCCGCATCCAGAGACAACAATACAAA
>JANSTU010008763.1:0-30778 GCA_027564075.1 Bolitophila hybrida
TGAAAAACTCAAAAGTAGCGTCACTTGAACCTCTGTAACTGGTAAACTAATCGTCGGAGTGTAATGAAATTTTGACAGATATCTTTTTAAGGTTTTTACTTCCTACAAATCATATAGATTATTATATAGCATCGCCATCTATGTGTCATCTTACGGACTTATTGAGTGATGTGTTATATTCAATACATATTGTCGATTTCTTCTTCGATTCGATTTTTATATTGTATTTTTTTAGTTAATATATTTAATTAATTATTTATCAAACTTTCACGATTGGCAGAATGATACTTTTAGCCGAAACATGATTAGCCGATACACACTTAGCCGACATACTATTACCCAAGACAAGATACCAATCAGCTTATATATGACATCTTTACGATACGGGCTTGGCGTAAAATATACATGGTAAATTGTGTTGTGTTTTAAAAAGACATTTTGATTGCAATATTTGACATATAATTTATTTTGCCCCAGTCTTACCTCGGGATGTTCGCGCAAATGAATATTCGAGCATCTGAGCAGGACCCATATAAAGCTATTTTTTGGTAACTTTGGATAATAGTGTGCCAATCTTGATCCGGCCAATAGTATCATTCGGCTAATCGTATTTTTCGGCTAATCGATATTCGGCCAATCGTATTTTGGCCAATCCATAGTAAAATTATTAAATATAGCCAAAAAATAGATATTTAAATAAATATCTTATAAAAGATATGTAAAAACGATGTTTTAAAATAAAAATTGAAAAATCGAAACAAAAAATATTACATTTTAGATTTTTTACACGAATATAAGAAAAAATCAAAAAGAATCGAAGTTATATTATTAAATCTAATTTAAAGATCTAAAAAAAAACGAAAGAATGGTTTGATAATATTTTAATAATATTTAATAAAAATTGAACAAATAATTGGAAGTATGTATTGAATAATTGAATACGTTTATTATAATTTAAAATAATTATACTAATAACATTTAACATAAAATATTTAAATTATAAAAAATCGAAAAATCGCGGAAAATTGTTTTTTTACTAGATAGATAGATTTAAAGCGATGTTATTTTCAGAATCGACCAGCATGATTGTGGAATCTTCAAATGTTGGCGATTGCTCATAAAAGATAGCCTTGAACAGGTTTGGGATAACATTCTTAAATATGTCAATTCTACTGCTAAAACTCCAACTTGGAGCATTTATCAAAATCCAGTAACTAACACCAAATCCACTTATATTTAAAATGTTTCTGTTAGACGCACTTGGACGCATACCCATAACAATATTTGCTACACATTTTTGTGTGTTGAAACAAATCTTCCGTAGCCCAAAGCCAAAGAAAGGTTACACACACGTTTGAGAATCGAAATGAAATATATAATTATATATGTATAATGTAAATATAAACGTATTCTATAAATTTACATATGCATATATTGTCTAAAGTCTAGAACATATATTTTTAATGAGGTGTTAGCTGTACTTTGATGCGCAGTGTACACAAATTAAAATGATGATTAATTAAATACTGTACAAAATAATTTATATATAACTTTCTTAGTGCAACAAGTAACTTATTTATATAAATCAAGGAAGTTTATATAGAATTGCACAATAATTTAAATATATACGACTGATTTTGAATAATATTGCAAAAAAATGATTGAGTGCTTTTTTAATTTCTGGAATTTCTTTCCGCGATCGAAAGATATGTACACTCTAAAAAAAAACCAGTTTCGATAAAAGAATATGCAACAAATTTTCAGATCTTTCTGTGAGATGGAATTAGTAATTTGTTATTAATAATTATTTTTAAAAAATTCTTTAATTTTTAGCAGTGTACTCAATAATTACATATTCCCAATCGATGTGCTCGAGCGCAGATATCACGCATTATAATATTTATGCATGTGAACGCGTGCGTGCGCTCCCAAATTATGTTTTTTTCCATCTTTACGGCTCGATAGTATATTTGAGCATTTATCTAACGATTTTTGTGGAAATAAGTGTTATGCAGCAGATAACACAAATCTAATATACTTGTATTTTGAATATGAGAATTTTGAAAAAAAAAACAACCATCACGCAACGCGAGTTCGCAGACACGGTCTATTTTAAACTATACACACACGTTATTCTTGGGATGATGTGTGGGAATATATTTTTTAAGGATTTACTTCGAATTCTTGGGAATTGAATTAATTTTGCAAAATAATTTTAATCATCATATAGCAATTAAAAACCGCAACTGTCAACCAATAATTCAAACGACAAACGCTAAATCTGATCCTATTCCGTTTTAATACAGACAGCACGGTCAATTCCAAATGACCTCCATTTCAACTGTCAATATAATTCATTTCTAAATAAATATACACAAATCCATATAGAGTAATAACATAACATCCGCTCACCAGCAGACATTTACGATCACACAAAACTTATATTGGAATTGCACTGCGAACTGTTAAAATCCGATTTTGATTTATGATCTAGATTTTTACTACTCCCTCGAAATCTCAGCACGCATTATTTAATTTATGTGCGCGCTTTTGTGAAGTATCACGATGTTTCATGAACTGCGCGAACGTGTTTTTCGTTGTTTTTTTTTAGGGCGAGTCTCTTTGAATATCGTTTGCATTTGGATTTGGAACACTGAGTTTTGTGCGATGATCGTAAATCAAAGATAATCAGACGAATGTAAACATTCAAATGAGATTGGTGGGTTTCGTGAGAATTATTCGACCGTTAATTGTTGTTAATACATTGGCAGGTGTTTCAGTTTTGTAGTCAATCCAAAAATCTCCACAAAAAAAAGTGACCATTGTATATTTCCTAAAATTATGGTAAAAATCTGACCAAAATTGAAGCCTAAAATTAAGAGAAAAGTGGTAAAACTTTGCTAGGGCATCAACTACATTTTTTAACATTTACTTCTACTTAATTTTGACAATTGGGCCAACCACAGAAATGTTCAAACTGCATTAGAGCGGCATTCATTATAGTGTATTAAGAGATTGGTCCAAGAAGATGGCCCTAAATATTTGTTTTTGCGTTGAGACCAAATCGCTGTACATAGGCCGTTACTCTAGTGAATAATATGAATAATGAGTTCTAGAAATTATCAGAATTTCGTCGTTTTTTTCGTTCGGACGCATATTTACATTTTTCTTAGCAAATTTTTGAATCAACAATTTTGGAATAATAATTTTTTGTTCGAATTTGGTTTTATTTTTCATCATTCATCATACATTTCTTTTATCCAGTTTAAAAAGTAGTCTTTTGGGAGCTCTTCAAAATAGCACTCAGATTTAGCTAATACTCTTCAGGTTTGGAAACATGTAGAAGTATCTAGGAGCCAGTTTTAATAATGTATTATTTACTTATTTTATAATTAACATATTTTACGTAAACTCTCTCATTTATTAAAAGGTTTGTTGGAAATCCTTTTAATATATAAGAGCTTTGTCGTAATTACACTATAGGTGATCAGTCGTGGGTAGAGGGACAAAATTAGATAAGTTTTGTTTACAAATTACTAAAAACAAATAAAAATGTCTATCCCTTGTGGAAATTTAGAAAAAAACTAGTTTTAAACCTTTTTAATTTGAGGAATGAGGAATGTGTAATATTTTCTGAACATTACATGGTGGTGAGGAGGTAGGGGAACTTCTTTATACAAAATATGAACTTTTGAAGACGATTCCGAGTCCAATGGAAATTCTTCCTTGTATGCACACACACTTGAAAAATAGTTATTAAAAACAATTTTGTTTGAAAAATAGTTTATTTTCAAGATAGTTTATTTGCAAAATAGTTTATCTTCAAGATAGTTTATTTTAGTTGGCAGTTTCAATTATTCAAATAAAATATTTTATTTTTCAAATAAAATATTTCATTTTCTCAAAATAAACTATCTTGAAGAGAAACTATTTGTCACATAGTGCATTTTCAAAAAAGTATTTTGAAATAAAATATTTTCATCTATTTTCAACATCAACTATTTTAAAATATTTTGACTGAAAAAAAGTATTTTAAAATAAAATATTTTGTATTTTAAATCGATTTTTTGTGTCTGCTTGTATAGGACTTAATCCAACACCAAAAACCAACAATGGAAGCTATATGACCACTCACTTTAGAGTGAAAATATGACTTTATGACTTTGTGACTTTATAAAAAGTCATGTCAATCCGCAACTTTATTCTACTTGGCGAAATGACCTTTGACTCCGAATTTTCAATAATCTCATTATGTCAAATCATATGGTATTTATATTTGACACTTTTCTCTTTATACCTTTCGGCTTTTGCGAACTTTAAAAAAGCTTTTATTACGTTCTATTCTTAATTTATTGGACTGCATTTTCTTCGACACATACTAAAATATATTTTTTTAAATATTTTAGACTATTTTGAAGGACATTATCGACATAAACTTTTTTTTATTTATTTTTAGACTTTTTTTGAAAGTCTGATTCTCACATTCTCATGGCATTTAGGATAAATAGAATATTCTCATTTGAACTGTCAATAGTCACGTGATATTTAAAATAGAATACGAGCACAGAACTAGTTTATGTTGATGTACAAGGTAGGGCAAAAATAATCACCCTCTTGGAATACGCTATAACAGATGACGCCAAATGTCAATTTGGTTTTGACATGTGTGAAGTAAACAAACGCAGAATACAAATCGACAAACCATGAATCGGTTTATTCTGCAAGGACGCGGAATAATAGTTTCGTCGGTTGTGTGGGTGCCAAAAAAATATCAGGAGCGATTTCTATCTTAGAGGTTACGTGAATAATCAATCACATAAAATAAATACGATTTTTAAATTTTATTTTTGAGATTATTAGCAGTGATTCAATTCAAGCACAAATAATGCAGACAGAAAATATGACAAGTCATGCAACATTTCGTTTTTTTCTTTTATTTAATTTGATACCAAAAAAACAAAGGAATTTCCACATCAACACTCTACATCGTTCTTATACCACACGCTCAGCAGGACCTAATAAAATATATCTCAAAAGAAACAAATCGGCAATAAGAGAATAACTATTTCATAAAAACACACACATACACAATCCCGGACCGAATTGCGTGCAGATTTTGAGCTCTTGCCGCACAGCAGCAATCCGCACGCGGTAGCCACAGAGCCGTGCATGCATCTAAGGAGGTGCGCCCCATTTGGCATGTACACATATATTATACTTAGAAAATTCCGCATGCCGCAGCATCATCATCACCCATACAGAGAGATGGTGAGCATCTTGAATTCGTACATGAACGTCTCGAAGGGTTATAATTTTCGTTTCACTTGGCCATACTCATCGCAGCAATGCGTATACATAGATATAAAACTACATATATATAAAGTCGAGCTCGTGTCCGCGAAATTGGCTTTGGCTACCGTAGTACACGAAAATATGCCGATAATTGCCAAAAATTACGGCATTCCTTGCATTTTGTAATTTATAATAAATACGTTTCGCATAAATTCAATGTTGCCAATAACATATGTAAGTATAGATAGAACCTGCAAAAATGTAAAGCGAATTGAGTGTGTGCGTGTGCCATCGATTTGCGCGAGAGTGTGTGTTGCGTTGATTGTATATTTCTGGCCGACATAACGACTAAGACGTATGGATATCAATTAGTCGGTTTAAATAATGTATCGCGATGGAATGTTGATGAAAATCGGTATTTATTTATTTAATGAGTTATGTTTATGTGTATATGGTGTCGAAGGGAATGTGTTTGAAATTATGATGTTTGCGTGGGTGGTTGTTATTAACAATAGGCTGGAAATATATTATTAACTGATGAATTTAAATTGCAATAAAAAAGGAATTTACTAAATTTATTTAACTAATCGAACATTTACCGAAGTAACTAACTGTTACTACTACTGATTTTCTACTAGAAAATGTACGGTTTTTCGACTAGAAAATGTACGGATTTTCATCTAGAAAATGTACCGATTTTCGACTGGAAAATGTACCGATTTTCGACTAGAAAATGTACCGATTTTCGACTGGAAAATGTACCGATTTTCGACTAGAACATGTACAGATTTTCCACTAGAAAATGAACCGATTTTCGACTAGAAAATGTACGGATTTCCTACTAGAAAATGTACGTATTTTCTACTAGAAAATGTACGGATTTTCTACTTGAATATGTACCGATTTTCGACTAGAAAATGTACCGATTTTTGACTAAAAAATGTACCGAATTTCGACTAGAAAATGTACGGATTTTCGACTAGAAAATGTACTGATTTTCGACTGGAAAATGTATCGATTTTCGACTGGAAAATGTACCGATTATCGACTAGAAAATGTACCGATTTTCTTCTAGAAAATGTACTGATTTTTGACTAGAAAAATTTCTACTATAAAATGTACATATTTTCTACTAGAAAATGTATGGATTTTGGACTAGAAAATGTACGGAATTTCGACTAGAAATTGTACGGATTTTCGACTAGAAAAATGTACGGATTTTCGACTAGAAAATGCACGGATTTTCGACTAGAAAATGTACGGATTTTCTACTAGAAAATGTACTGGTTTTCGACTAGAAAATGTACCGATTTTCGACTGGAAAATGTACCGATTTTCGATTGGAAAATGTACCGATTTTCGACTAGAAAATGTATCGATTTTCTTCTAGAAAATGTACTGATTTTTGACTAGAAAACGTACTGATTTTCTACTAGAAAATGTACTGCTTTCTGACTAGAACATTTTCTACTATAAAATGTACATATTTTCTACTAGAAAATGTACTGAGTTTAGACTAGAAAATGTACTTATTTTCTACTAGAAAATGTACTGATTTTTGACTAAAAAATGTACATATTTTCTAATAGAAAATGTACTGATTATCTACTAAAGAATGTACTGTTTGTTTACTAAAATAGGTACTGATTTTCTCTAGAAATCGTACCAGAAAATGTACTGATTGAATGTTTTCTACTAAATTTAGATTTTTTCCCAGAAAATGTACTGCTTTTTGACTAGAAAATGTAAACTAGATTTTCTACTAGAAAATGTACGGATTTTCTACTAGAAAATGTACTGTTTTTTTTACTAAAAAGGTACTGATTTTCTACTAGAAATCGTACCAGAAAATGTACTGATTGAAAAATAAAAATAAAAAGTTTTCTAATAAATTTAATTTTTTTCCCAGAAAATGTAGTGTTTTTCTACTAGAAAAAAATGAAAATAAACTGATTTTAAAAATACAAAATGTCCTTTTTTTCAACTAATAGGTCTTTTTGAAAATGAATGCAAAAAATACACAATTGGTGACAGCGCCGCATGTGCACAAGACAATATTATTGATATTATTAGTTAACATGTAATATAGGATATTCCTTTTAAAAAATAAAAGTGGAACTGGATTTTTTAACCCTTACCCACCCACCTATCTCCCTTAAAAGTAGTCGAATTTTAATAATTGTAATTTTTCTAAAAAAATTGTCCAACTTTAAAGCCCTTCCCTTCCTTAGAGAGATGATATGCCAAAACAATGAAGTATAGGGGATTGTCGGGGGAGTCCCCCTTCCCCCTCCGTCACTGCGCGGTAAACTGTAGTTACCACCAAATATATGTCATTGAAAATAAAATAAATTATAATGAGAGAATATAAACATGTACATATAATACTAATTACTTTGCCGAATTAAATAATTTATTTAATGAACAAACATTTCGAAAATTACAGTGTGCCCGTTTGAGCTCCGGTTCCGAATAACATGCTTATACTCGATGATGTATTATATCATATATATATATATATATATAATATATAAATATGTGTATATATTCATTAAAAACAACAACACACGATTACGAAACCTTCATTCAGTCTCATGTACATGAATGTTCATACAAGACACGCGCGCATGAGCGTCGATCGTACACGACTTACGAGTGCCGCCGCCGCTGCCACCATAGAAACAAAGCCCAAAGTTTCAACATATAATTAGTGAAATAATTTTAATTTAAAATCCATTAGACTTGTACGGTGTATTATGTAAACAAACATATTTTTCAGAGAGTATATTTAATATAACAAATGATGTAAATCGTCAGGTTTTACTATTTATCCGCGCGTATAGACACCGAACCGGCTATAACGTCTTGAGAAGGCGTTCTACGTGATTGACAAATAATTGTAAGGTAAACCACCGCAGCGGCCGCACACGAAACTAGTTCTGCATCCGCACACAAAAAAAAAACTATATATAATACACTTTACATAAGTACGTTCAATTACGATGGTATTTGAGAGCCACACGAGCCCATAATTATTTCAGTATAATAATCGCTGCAACGGCCAAAAGGTCATCCATCCATAGCATTGCATTGCAAACGCATCGCCATCGAAATGAAACGATTTAAATTAGTCTTCCAGAAAGTCTATAAAATCAGGTCGTAAAATCATCGATTATAATTTATGTGTTATGCACACACACACACACACACACGAGTATCTTGCATTTTAATGTTTCCCTTTTGCGTCTTAATGTTCTGTGCGCATTGCGACGACTTGTGAGAGAGACGACGATGTAACAATGCGCAGAAAATCTTTGATATATAATGTGGAACTCATAGCCGATGAGAAGCTTATATATTGTAAGAAGCATTATATTTGTGTCTTGCTAGATTGCTCATTAGCAGCGTGACGTGTCTGCCATTGGAAGGCTATATCACACACCATTAAGGCATCTTCTTCTCTTTGGCTACCGAATATAAGTGCTCATAAATTCTGTAAAATATATGACGATTTTTATTTGCTTCTAAAAATCACGAATACGCGCATAAATGCGTGACGACACTTTTCCAAAGATGAAAAATAAATGTATTCATCAAAAGAGAATAAAACCTAAAGACACGAGCGATGCATTTTATATTATTGTTGCATCCTGCGTGCACACATACACACACTAACCGGAAAACAGGTTTCGCATAATATGCAAATTGACGTTTTTTTTAATCATAAACTAATTTTTGTTTCGTTTTCTTAGTGATTTAAAAATATGAATAGACCTCGTCAGCTTGTGCTGCCAATATGGAAATAGTAATTATTAAAGGTTTTTTTCATTAAAGGTGCACGCTCGCGCATTTGAGTGCACACATTAACCATAAAATATTGTCTATGCAAGATAAATAATGCTGGCGCGGTATATATTTCTTCGCATATTGCGTGTCAGTAATGAAGTCAATAGCAATAATAAGTGTTCTCTGGACACTGGGACATTAATTATATTATATGAGTTTGTATAGCGTTTTAACATGACATTTAAGGCATTTATAGATGGAGCACATGGATTTGTAGTCGGTTTTATTTAATAGCGACTTTACTTTAATTATTATACATTTCGCGAGCTTAGAATTAAAAGGTTCTAACTAACATTTTCACAGAATTTATATTTTCAATTTTGGTATCAGGAAAATCTATTGTTTTGAAGTTATTGTGAATTCCAAAGTTCTAAGTGACACATTTTTTAGACAAGTTTACCTCAAGTTCTATCATCTGTAGTATATAGAACATTGTGAAAATATGGCAAACGAGATATTTTTCTGTCGGTTGAATCAGTTATCAGCTGGAATAAAAACTACTTTTCATTGCTCTAAATGAACGTTTTTGTTACAGTACATTACGGGAAAGACTTATTGCCAGTTACAGCACCCGATATTACTTTATTTAGTGCCACTCGGTAATGAACCGAAAAACATTCGAAGAAATACGCTCTGGTTTACATTTTGCCAACAATGTTGAAAAGCCAACCCGAGATGATCCATCGTACGATCGAGCATATTAAATTCGGCCAATAATCGTTCAAATGAGCATTCGCGGATACGATGAGCGAAACCAATGATGAACATATCGTCAAATTCAAAGGACATAACAACATTAAGCAGTACATGAAGGATAAACCGATTCAAATTGTGGTGCCAATGCGATTCTCAGACTGGTTACCTCCACAAATTTGACATTTATACAGGTAAGACAGCTAAAAAAAATCAGCATCAGCATCGATTATTCTGGATATGGCTAAAGGTATGGTATGGGTATCGAATTGTATTTCGATAATTATTGTACAACCTAAAAGAAAGAGACATAAGAGCCTGCGACACTCTTTGATCCAACCGTAAACAAATGCCTAAATTTGATGCCGACAAAAACATATAGGTCCGATTGTGGGTCGTGTGGGTGGTTGAAGTGAACTATATTTTATTTAATTTTTTGGTTAGAAAAAAAAATTGGACCTCTATCTCCATCTACCACCAATATATAGCAGCAAGAAAAAGGGAGAGAAAAAGTAAGGATTTTTTTACTTTGGGGTGGCTTGGTAGGCAAAGGGATGAATCTACCATTGAAAATTTTGTATTTTCTGAAAGGCACATTCATTCCCTATTGAATGAATCCTTGCTGAAGAAAATCGTTTCATTAGTTTTTCCAGGAAAAAAATCGAAGGGTTAAGGTACGTTTTTAATTTTTTTTAATTAATTTATAATAATCATAATAATTGTTTTCGCTTCACCTTTTTAGTGCAATGACTTAAATAAACAAAAACATGAAGAAAATATATTTTCTCTACACAAAACTTCAATTCGGAAATATAAATATCAAACCGAACAGGAACATATTAACACAAGAGTAAAAAAGAATAAAAAAAACCTCAAGAATTTCGATGAATCATGCAGACTTAAGTGTAATGAGTGCGTTTCTAGATCAGAGCGTGAATCGATTTTTCGAATCTACTACAAGTTCAATCAAGATGGAAAAAATATTTTTTTTGCAAAAACTACTGATTGCAATTAAAAAAAAAGAAAGAAAGGTAAGAATGAATCCAGAGGTAATATTAAATTTTCTTACTATTTTAACATTGGTTCCATTAGAGTTCAAGTATGTAAGTTATTTTATTTGGGAACACTTAGCATTTCATGCAAAAATATCATACCGCCGGTTGTCCAAGTAGAACAGAAGGTATTCGCGGTTACATAATATGTGTCAAACAAGATATTTTCAGGAAATTATATAGATTCTTGTTTACCTCAAAACGGGGTTTTTCAAGAATAATCCAAGTATTGAATCCATTACAATTAATGACTTAATATAGGCAATACAGATGGTGGATCACGCGCATAGTAAAATTGAGAAAATTTTGCAAAAAAAATAAAAATTTACCCATTGGACTATTAGGCGTTATGCAAAATATTAACAGGAAACTAGCAGCAGCAGATACAAAAAAGAACAAGTTGTATGCACGAGAAGAGTTAGAATGAATAATTATAATTGAAGTAGACAATTGAAGTGACAGATTTAATTTATTATATAAATTGGCTGTTTTAGTAATAGATTTAAGAGAATATCGAAGAATTTGTATTATATTTTTGAAACGCCCAAGCCGGCCAACTCACGAATGCGGTAGACAAATCTTGTACAAGCATTTATTGTTTTTTGCAATGTATTAAGCACCGACGAAGTCCTATAGAAGAATACTATATCGCAGGAAGTAATAGTGATTTAATCAGCTAAGACTTACACAATACGTACATTTTTAATGACAATTTCAAAATACATTGAAAGTGTTGGCAATATGCTTATTAGTAGGAAGTCACTGAGTCCAAATTGACGATTATTCTTATGAATGGGTATCACTCTAGCCCATATCCAAGATTGAGGGAATGTTGACGAAAAAAGGGAAATAGGATTTTAAGAAAAGGTTGAGACATTTCATCTAATCCAACAAAGTTAGACTTTATAGAGGAAATGACTAGAACTAAATCAGAGAATGTGATTGAATGGAAAGTGAATTTGGGAACAGTGCTATCTAGAATTGATAATACTGGAGGATGAGAAGAGATGGTTATTAAACTGTTCATTAAAAAAGGGTGAGGGAATTTAATCAGAAGAGTTGGTGCCAATTGTCATACATAACGCTATAACAACAACAATAAATCGAATTCCGAATAATCCTTTTTGGAGATTTTTTTGATGATATTTAGAAGACATTTATGAGAAAAAAAAACTATTGAACCAGGGATCCTACCTTAGACGCTTTTTTGCTTTTTATATGAAATAGTCAGTTTTCCTCTTTTAGAGCCAATTAAAAAGATATTGAATAGGTCTTTTATATTTTACTTTACTTTTACTTTTAAAAAAGACTAATAAACATACATTTAAGTGTATTTCACAAGTGCGTTTGTATGTCTTAATTAAAAAACAAATAAAAAACCAATAAAAATGTATTTACATACTTTTATTATTTTTATTATTGATTCACTCATTTGACGCTTGTAAGTTTCGTGGCCCATGACGTAAAAAACGCAAAAAATGATTTTATTAGTTTTTTTCCTTTTTAAATTTTAAAATAATAAAACAATAATAAAGAATAGAAACGTATTTATAGATTTGCAATAAATGTATTTGTTGTTTTTTTTCTGAAAAGACAATTTAATGTATTTTTAATAAGAGTCCCAAATGGAATTGAAAATTCAGAACATTATCTTGTTTAAATAAAATGGACTTATTCCATTTAGAATTTTATAACTTTGTAACGGTAAGATTTTTGGATTTTTGTTGATTGATATAAAATATATTTTAGAATGATAAGATTCAGGGATTCGCGATGGTTAATAATCCTCTTTAGTTACCTGACCAATTAGAGCATATATTTGAGTTTATGGGCATTTTTTGTAATTTTTATTGTCGGCGATTTATTTTACTAAAACAACTAATCTGGCGACCCGTTTGGTACTTTAGAAGTTTTATTTTTTTCAGTTCTACGCTCGAACAACAAAATCGCAATTTTTCGAACGGCTGTAATTTCTCAGGAAATCATTTTTCGACAAAAACTCATTTCTATTTTTCGTCTTATGAAGTTCAGCGTTCCATCACCTATTCACCCTGTATATACACATATTTTGATTAGGACGCATCGCTCTTGAATGCACGAAATATATAATGCGGAAAAATGTGAAATGTAATTCTACATAAGCTAAATTTCGAAAAAACAATATAATACATTTTATTCAAATTAAATTAAAATTAAAATTATTCAAAAATAAAAAAATGTCTACCCTTCACCAAAAGCCTTGAAATTAAAAAAAAATATAATACATTTTGTTGTTTTATTTAGCCATTTAAATATTTGTTTTTGAGTGAATTTGAAAATAAAAAAGGGCTCCCCGCATGATGTTTGTTATTTATGATGATAAAAAGTAATCTCAACGAAATATACATAAAAAACACAAAATTCGGGAAGTTGGTATTTTAAATAATTAACATTGTTTATTTGTTATTGTTAAATTTTTTAAAGGATTCGTTAAAAAAAAGTATCACAAAAAATAATGTATTTTTCTATTCGACCTATTCTACATCAATTTTCGTTACTGAGAGTCAGTAAACAGCAAGAGAACCGAGAAACTTCGTCATCAAATACAAAAGAATTTGTTCTGTTCTGCTGCGTTGGAAAATTCGAAATCCTGTGGCTACTACTACAAAACTGCACTTTAGGTTCCATCCCCAGGTATTCAAAACATGGCTTTTCTCATAAAATTGAGAGATTTCTGGCAACAAGTAACTAAATCAGTAGCGCTGGAGGCAATCGGGTATTGGAACCTCGGCAAGCAATGCCACCTCGCAATTATTGTTATTATTACTTTATTGATAAACCATTGAACTAAAAAACGGCTTATAAATTGTAATCATTATTAAAAAAAATTAAAATGTTTAAATCCTCTTCATTAGCGATCACTTGTACCAAAAAAGCATCGGCATTTTTTCTACTCGATGTTTACTTAAAATATACTGAAAACAAAATGTATAATGAATTATACGAAATGAAATGTTTTGTTTAATCGTTAATCTAAAAAATACATATTTATAAATTTTGGAATTTAAGAAAATATTTAAAAAAAACAAACACGAATAAATAATTTTTTTAGGCTTTTGATGACAATATTTATTGCTGATTTAAAAAAATGGTTTGGAAACATTGGTTTTAAAAAAAATGCTTGAATTGGGTTTGTTTTCTTCGAGCTCTACAAAGAGCATGATTTTGATCACTTTTTTAAACTTTTCATATTTTTTGTATAATAAAAACAGTTTAAAAATACTTTTAACTTTTAACAAACGTAGATTGATTAGATTTCTATGATAATAAATACCGCTTGATAGTACTGCTATTACAGAAGTTAGGTGGGTTTAAAAATTTCCAAAAATCGATTTTTATCTTTTTATTTTATTCACTAGTATCACATGTCTAGAATATTCTTCCAACATTTGAAATCGATGGGAGTAAAATTCTAAGAGACAGAGCCTTCGGATGCTCCGCTTATCATGGCGCGCTTGGCAGCATTCATTCAAACAAGATTATGATCCATTACCAAATGACATTTTATCAGCTATCAAGCTCATTTATTAAGAACTCAGCATGGAAGAGCTTTTAGAGCGGCGCGAATGAAAGTTTGACGCAGTTAGTTTGGAAAATCACTCCAAAAATGCTTTCTGGTGGTTCGAAAATAGTCGAGTTTGCTGCATTTGTCGCTGCTGGGACTTACAACGATGAAATCTCAGCTTTATTACTTTTTATACACGTTATAGTCATTAGCCGAAACAACCACGAGTAAGAATTCGCCACAGACAAAGATGCCCTGGATATTACCACTGCAGAAGGTTTTTTACTGTATGGTTCTGAAATCGACAATTCTATGCAAGTTGAAAAAAATCTGTTTTATTTCAATTTAAAACTTCAGTCGTGTATTTCTCAAAACTATATTTTTGAAATAGTAGAAAAGAAAATCTTTGGTTTTTTTTAACTTCAGATGAATCTGTCATGAGTTATCGTGACAACGCCGAGGGAGAACTTGTTTCTGATAGGTCACAGAAAATTTGGTCCCACCGGCTGAATTTTCAATATGTATAAATAAAAAAATCACAAATTATATGTGTCTTTTTTATTAGATCATTATTAAAATATAATATTACATTTAATATAATAGATAAAAATGAATAAAAATTGTTTTTTTTTTGAGCCTTTGAAACCCAACGAACAGACGTAGATTTTGATTTAGAGTTGATGGGTTTTTCAGACAAGAAATCAAAATAATAATTTCAGTAATATCCTATTTTTATATTTTTATAGTTATTACATAGGAATCAAATCAAATAAAAAAAAATATGAAATTTATTCTTATTACAGCAACATTTTTTTCACTGCACAATTTATTGTGAAATTTAGTTTTTATCTTTTACTGCACTTTTTTTGTTAACCGTGTATCAAGCAATTTTTTTTTAAATGAAAATATTTCAATAACTTTGAACAAGTGTAAAAATTATTGAGTGGACATTAGTGGATGTATTTTTATATATTTTTTTTTGATACTGTATTTTACGAAATTCAAGCCGTAATACAAAAAATTGATTAAAAAAGAAAAATATTTTGCTTTTTAATCAAGCAATAGCTTAAAACTAATGCTTTATTTTCATTTTAAAAACATATTAACATGTTGTTAATTTGAAATATATCATTTGTCGCTCTGGTGGTGATGTGGTGATGTTCATAAATTAATAGAATGAATTTATAGAATGAGAAAAGCGTCGGAATAATCAGATCGTTGGATGTCCTATTGTACTGAAATCCGTGCCTAGAGTCGGCAGACTTAAGTTTCTGTCATTCATCTAGAATAAAGAATTCGATCTCTCCCTATTTTGTAGGAGGTTTGCTTGTTTTTTTATAACATAGTTTCCTCCTGATTCTTCTTTGGGGATTCCCAGGTGACCAGGAACAGGCCAGGCAAACGTAAATATTTTTTCTAGAATTGGTCGTTAAATACTAGAATTGACGTAAATTGAAAGACACTAGACACTATTGACTATCAGTGCAAATAAATAAATTATTATTTAAATTCATAGTTGTCTTGAGAGCAAAAACGATAGAGAAATAAAGTTTTATTTATGTATTTAATATAAATAAATACACTCAAAAAATGTGTAATAGCAAACTAATATTAAAAGTAATTTTGGCTACAGCCATTTTTACTGTGATTTATATTCGACTGCCCATCAGCGATCATCGCTCTTATTCAGACTTGAAAATTTTATCGCCAAAGATAGTACAAAAGTATATTTTTAAATTTTAAGAAATTTTAGTATTTTATTCGATGCGAAATCGTGCTATAAAATTCCTAAATGCCTAAAATTTTGAGTGTGAATACAGCAGATTGATTTTTATTTATGATTTTAGAATCGTTGATAAATATCTTTAACTTATTTTTAATAAATAAACAAAAATATTTAATGACATATATTCGCTTATTTATTTGCCTAACTTTTTTAATTTCAATAAAATGTAGATTAGAAAATAACATAATCATAAATAATTTTGTCAATTGCAAACATATAAGAAAATAAAATAAATTTTATGATCACATATAAATATAATTTAATGACTAGTTTTGATTAGAACCATCCCAAATCCTACCATAATATATTTTTGATCCGAATCCGACGGATTAGTCCTCTGGAAGAAGTGCATAAAAAGGCGTTTGTGGCGCAGCGCGTCCTCTATACAATCAAGCGCAAGTGTGTATAATATAAATCTTCAAAACAACAACACTGAAAAGCCTTCTTCTATATATATAATAATTGCACTCTTTACACTTTTACTCGTTTTCACTTCTTTAATATTCTATCTGGACAGAATATGCATCAAGGTGCTGCTCTGTAATCACTCTTTAGCACCACAGCAGTTGGATATTACACGTCGGCGCACACGGCATTCATTAAATCCTTAATGTGGGGTAAATAATGGTCAGTGTGTGTCCATTCGCGTTATGATCGTACAGATTAATTTAAAATACCGACGAGTTTCTGTTTTTTTTTAATAATAATCCAGATAAATAGTGCAGACTGCCCGGAACACTAAACAGAAAATACTTTGTTGTTGTTTTTAACGAGGCACTTTGTACGATTTGTTGTAATTTGTGTTTATAAAGGATTGCACACAAGTAAAGCGATATTCTTGCAGGCACTTAAAAACGGGCTAATGAATAAATTATATGTCATTGAATAATACTTTAATTGAGATCCAGCGAGTTGGTAAAATTAAGAAAAACTTGAAATTTGCACTGTTTTGCGTGTAATACTGTAAGGCTTTTCTATTTCTTGTGAATAAACACCAAAAAACTAACGCAAACTATAGTGAAACGAAAAAAATAAGCACAATCAGTCGAGACAAATCACATTCTAATCGATCCTGAGACTCATATTTTCGGCGCGACGCGACGGCTTGTGCTAAAGATTTCCTTGAGATTGCAAGCGAACAGACGACGGATGTGTGTTACACAAAGTATGGAGTTTTCCTTGGGCGCGCGCGCACATACAAACACACACACACACACAAATTGTTTAATGTGGCTAGAAGCGGAATTTTCCGCGTACTAACCAATGTTTGGGAAAACACACACACACACCCCAAAAAAAAAACAAATAACTACGCGGTTTATATGAAATGCAGGCGACGCACCGGAGTTGGGTGCTCTTAAGAAATTGGGGGTGGTGCGGCGGTGGCTGTTTTTACTCACGAATATATACAACGCACTCACAGTTTGCTGGCATTGAGCACACACAGATAGATGCGGGAAAATGTTTCTAAGTTGGCGCGCACACGATACACTCTGCGCAATCGACCGATTCTTACTGCCCGAGCACAAGCTTCGGGGTATACGGCGCCTAAAACATTTCGGTAAATGAACACGCCTTCGGGAACCTCCTCTTATCCCTTCCTTTTGCTGTAAATAACCAGATCTATGTACACTGAGCTGTGGTTTTATGCTGCGGCACGCTCGCACACATGTACGCTCAAATACATATTATATATATGTGTGTGTATATTGACGCATACGAATACCGATCCAGGCAACATAAAGCGGTATGCTGGCAGCGCGCGCGCGTGATGGTTAACAATGTTTTATGTACTCGGGACAAAGACGCGCATGAGGCAGCATCAGCACCAGCAGCCGGGGAGATAATCACATTTTATATACATACACATACACATACACACAGCATGTATATATAGGCTACATGCAAAAATGTACTTTTCATATTTGTATATATGTATATAAATATCAAACGAATTCATACTCATTCTATAACTTATATTACATACATTGCACACACAAGATGCAAGAACGCGAGCCGGGCGCATTCAAAAGGCTTTTGCATATCATTTTTTTTTCTTTCTTTTTTGCTGGAAAACAGAAACAAAACAGCGAACAAGTTCTAGTTCTTTTGTGTCATATGTTTTTTTTTTGTTGTTCTGCACTTTATTAATTTAACATGGCTCTTGATGCCGTTCGCTCGCTGGTGCCCCGTGTTCATTGCTCTACGGTTGCATTTGAATAATGTTGTCAGGTTCTTCGTCGTCGAAATTAAAGGGAATTCGTAATGTGTGTTTATATTTTGCTAACGTATTTTTTAAGTGTTGGTGTGTGTGTGTATATATAACTGTATAATGCATATATACTGTGTATAGTGTCTTGTGTGTGTGTGTGAAGTGAACGAGTTTACGTGGTAGCATAGATATTAGGGACACGGGAGTACCGCCGAGGGGATGTTTATGCTTGGAATTGAAATCCGAGATTTGACCTTCTGTTTTTTTACATTTTATATGCATCGTGTATTTTTATTTTGATTTTAGATATATTCGTCAAAAATAAAAAAAAAAAACTTTCTTCAACAATCAAATTACTAAATAATGTGTATTGCACTAGCTGACCACTTTTTGTTTAGTAAAACTCGAATAAAATTATTTTTTTAAATAACAATTTAAAATTGTTAAATTTACAAGAATACAAGAAAAATAAATAAAAGAAAAAATTAAATGTTCTTCAATTTAATTCAAAATTTAGAAAATAAAAATTTTTGCAAATTATTGGCACACATACACATACATATTTATTGCATTTAAAACAGATTTTTGTAGTTTTGTTTCGATTGCAAAATCATAATTGGCATATTTTTCACATTTGCACACGATAATCCGAACTTGAAGCTCTTGACGTTTTCTGCATAATTTCATTTCCTTCCTGTTGTTCATGTTGAAAATTATCTGCAAGTTATTCAGCTAATTTGAATAAAAATTGTTGTCTATATTTTTTTTTCGCCGGTTGTTTATCTGTACAAAGCAAAAATTCAAAATTCATGAGTTGATTCCAGCCATTTTTGCGATTTCGATTTTACGGAATACATTCTTGCCATTTTTCAACTGTGACTCGATTTACATAGTTTTGTTGAGAAGCGTTGCATACCATCTTCCGCCTGCTTGGCAAATTTTGGGAGTTCTATTTTTTTTCATTCGTCACCGTAAACGTGTGGTTAGTGCGCAATATTGAAATAAAATTAATAGGGTGTCAAAAAAGTCATATTCAATTTTTAATAATTCATAAAATTGGTTACAATCAGTCTGGACTATACGGTGGATGCAAAAGAACCTCCCATCCGACCTTCCGGAGCTTCTGGCGCATCACCAAAGATGTGTGTTGTCCTGATGGAAGACAATTCGGCCTCGGTTGATCAAATATGGCCTTTTCTGCATGAGTGTCTTCAAGCGGTTCAGTTGTTGGCAGTACAGGTACGAATTGAGCGTTTGGCCATAGGAGAGCAGCTCATAGTGGATGATTCCCTGCCAATCCCATCAAACACACAGCAGAACCTTCCTGGCCTGGCTTGTCCACCGTTTGGGCCGCTTCACCGCACTTCGACCACGACCGTTTGCGCTCCACGTTGTCGTAAGTGACCCACTTTTCCGCTTCAGAAACGGGTCGATTTTGTTGCGATTCCGCAGCGAATCGCATTCATCAATACGGTCAAAGATGTTTTTCTGCGTCAATTTGTGTGGAAACCATACATCAAGCTTCTTTGTGAATCCAAGCTTCTTCAAATGGTTTATAACGAATTGATGACTCATGCCCAGCTCTTGGCCGATGCTACGGCTGCTACTATGCCGGTCTCTCTAGACCAATTCAGCGATTTTGTCGCAATTTTTTCGACGACAGGCCTTCCGTAGCGAGGTGTAAAATATGTCGGATTTTCTCTTTATTTTGCTACATGTTTGCGATGCTATAACTCACGAACAACTAAACCAAACAACAACAAACTGTTAAGCGCGTGTAGTTAAGTCCTTTCCAAAAAGCTATAGCATGATCCGATGTGATGAATTCAACTAGAACTACGCGCTTGCAACGACACCTAGCGAAGATACCGCAAGACTTTTTGGCACTATATTATAAAAAAAAAAGTTTCAGAAATAACATACAAATGTTTTAAAATTTAATTATACATAATATATATTATATTATTTTGTAAGATTAGCGTACAACAAATCCAAATACAACTTACCTAAACACATCTCAATTACATTACGCACTTTGCACTTGTTAAAAATGTACACTAATAATTCGATACTATTGTTCCATATTTTCATAGTTCACACAATTTTTAATCTTCACTCTTAGGCTGCTGCAAACAAACTGAATATAAAATATGAATACTGAATTAAAAAGAATGCATCCTTTTTTCTATAAATTTCTACTTTTTTATGTTCTTTTGTTTATCACACAAGTTCCTATATTTGCCCTAACGGTATTGATGGTGTACGCGAAGCCGAAATTCTAGTTCGTCCGGCTTTTTTTAAATCAAAATACATGCATCTACGCACATAATACATTTATGCGTTTGTTGAAATTGTGTTTATTTGCGCCCGAAAATTGAAGCATTTATTTTGACTTAATAAATGCCGGGCACACATATTCAATGTCATGTGCGATAAACAAACGAACATAATGAAAGTAGAAATAAATAATCGAAGGGAGATAGATAGAAGAGAAATGGCCTTTTTTATATATGGTCATCTTTCTTCCATCCATATCATTTCATAGTTCTATTGTTTATGGTCATCTCTCTTCCATCCATATCATTTCTTAGTTCTATTGTTTCTCGACAAGATCGTATATTTTACCTAACGGTATCGATGGTGTATCGCTGCCATACTTGAAGAGATTTCATGATGAATCCTCTCTTGTTTCGCCTTTGAAAATATGTCGACTTTCCTGTTCCTACTTCCAACTTGGTTTGTTTCGTTGAATTTCAGTGACCCGATTCCTGACGAATATATTTCAGCGTTTCTGATGACCTCAAATCGGGGGTTTCGCCTAAAAATTAAAAGATTAGACATAAGAAACATTCATCGCTTCTTTGTGCTTTCTTTTATTTACCTTAATGAGTATGGTTCCGACTAATATTGGTTATGTGACTTTTGACATATCCAGAAATTATGGACATCGAAATTAGTTGGCAAAATCAGTTTCATCAGCAGGTAAGTTTGTCATGCGGTTCACGACTCATAATTATTGATTGTTGTAGCAAAGAATTGCAGAAAAATTGGACCATCCGGTAAAGAGAAAATAGTGTTTTACCTCAAGACAACACGCCTTCCAGGCTGCATTCGCCAAAGTAAAACTGAAATTTTGAAACCAAAATTAAATTTCAAACATGAACAAAATGGACAAATTGCGGATCACCACAAAGGAGGAATCAAACACTCTTTTTCGATGACCGAACCTATTTTTAACTTTATACATAGAATAAGATCGCACAGCACTACCAATCGTTCAAACGAAACACATAACCAAACGTGGAAATAATAGTTTTCAAACTAGGTTACCGTATGCCTTGCATAACCCAAGCATGGTGCGGATTTTCTCGTCTCACATCTCTCTCAAACAATAAATTATTATTATATTAGCATATAATATACATTTCTTGGATTGTATATTATATACAAATCAAAATATGCATTGTATCATTTTCCGAATCCATTATTGTGTAATGTTGCCGTTCGGCATGCATTTCTTATAAAATACATGTCTAGTTACTATAATACAAAGTATATAAAAAGGGTGATCCAAAAAGCAGAGATATTGTTTTAATAATCAACCCAATGCATAAAATTGCACTTTATGGGTCGTTTAAGATAAAAAAATACAAATTTCCATTATCATTTACCATTTTTGCGGTCACTCCTATCACCCTTTTAAGGGGTTTTAAAGTAAGTATAAAACATCTTTATTGAACAGAAGTTTTGTTTTAGTTAGCTCCCAAAAAATAATAAGAGCTCTCAAATGTTGACCTTTATGGGGATAACATATTTGTTTCATTGATCTTTTGAAACGTTTGCATTTAAAAGAAATAGTTTTCCAACTTTAGTTGTTTCAAACTGTTTGACATTTGTCTTTTGACAGATCTCAAACTGGCGCAAAAAAACAAAAGCCAATTTCCACGATATGCATCACCCTTTTATATACAGTTTACTAAGTAAAACAGCCAAATAGATAATCGGCAACGATTCAGTCTTTTCAAATATGCATTTAAACTATACAACTAAATATGCATGAACTGCAATATATCAGTTCATGCACCAGTGTTCTATATATGTATCTATAGACAGTAGACATATATCGTTAATGTGCGCAGGCGTTCGTGCGAGAAAAACGATTATTCACGTGCAATAAATGCAGTATTGAAAGTATAATATGCAGATTGACTTGGGTCAAACTACCGATATAGATTATTTAATGGTGCATGCTGTTTCGCGACCGTTTAGTCGTAAATTAGACAAAAACGGCGTGGCGGCACTGGAGCTGGTTTTAAAAATTCGAACTGTTGAAACAATACTGTAATCTTGACACACACACACACGTAGAGATAATTATGGTGTAGCATTAGTTCGATTATGATAATTATATTACGTACTACATAAATGTTGAATTGGTGATCTGGCTAGTCAAAACCAGGGACTGCGATTAGCTCGCTCGTTTTTCTCTATTGAAAACAGCAATTGTCTTCAAGCACATTTATTCTATAGAGGTTTATAATGCGGTGTTTTTCTTGCAGTAAACACGATATAAACACAATTCTGTGGAGCGAAAATAATACCATGTAAACTCTTGTTTGAACGCTGGTATATATTATACAATTACATTTAACATTGTTGTGTGGTTGACCTTTAGAATAACGTGACTTTGTTGAACAAATTCCAGCAGTCGCGCTTTGGAGTAGTATAGTAGCATAAATACAATCAGACACACACTCACCCACAGATTGTAAATTCGTAAAACCTGCGTGTTACCACCAAGGTTGTGAAATATAATTAAAATGCATTTGCACTGATTAGGCACAGGCGCAGCCAATCGATTTTGCTATATATGTGGCCAAGAACTTGGTCTGAGAGCGTTTGCAAGAATATGGGTGCGTGTGAAACATATTAAAAATATAGTATTTATTTGCATTATTATAATATAAAATAATCTTGTTCATGTGTGAGCTGTCAGCGTTGCGAAACATGTGTTAATTTCATGTTTTTGTTAAATTACCATTGATAATGTATGGATATTATTTGGCTAGACTGTAGGATGTCGAGGTGTTCAGCAACAGCTGTGCACAATCTGGAGTAATTACCGTTATATGGACAATTAGTAATATATTTTTTATAGTCATAATGTCGAGTTGTTAGATAGTAATAATTATTAAATCAAGGTAATATTTTTCGAATTATAATTTATAATGTATATTAGTTATAAATTATTTTGGGTCCGTCTCGTTGGCTTGTGTTCATCACGCAACCCGCATCCAGTGGCGAATTGACGATTGAGAATTGGCGACGACAAAAGAGACACGTTTAATCTTTTACTTTTGAGTATTTTTCTAGTACAAATTTATGGCAGCAAATCTAATACATACACATTTATTATGGAAAGAAAAGTTGTGCTGGGAGTGTTGTTTGTCCCTCTCGCACTTATTTAAACATTTCAACATGATACATGCTTCACGCTTTGACAATGCTGACAGCAGTGTTGCGGTAATATAAATCGACCTTTTGACAAAATTGAAGATTTCAGATTTCGTTAAATAAATTACAGAAGATAATGACATTTTTTCTAATGTCATGTTCTTTAATGACAAATTTGAATTGCAAAACGTTTTTTTTTTATGAAAATCCAAAATTGACAGTTTTTAATGTAAACATCGAAATGTATCATTTTTGTTTTGACGGAATCCATATTAGATGGCAACACTTGATTTTTGACATTCCATCAGTGATGGTCCCATACAAATTACATTACAGAATGATGGAACGTCAACTTTTACTCAAACAACAGCGCCCTCTGCTGACGTAGATTTCGCCATTTGGAAATTATAGTTTAGTATGTGATTTGATTTGTGATTTTTTAATTGTAAAAAGGTAAGCATTTTTTTTTTAAATTTTTAAATTAGTATTTTTTACTTGTAAAAATCATAATTTGTGATTTTTTTATTCTTAAAAAAACAATATAACGGTCTCGAAAAAAAATGTTAAGGGGTTTGAGAGAAAGTTTTCTAAGGACATGTTAAGTCTTTCGAAGTTCCTCCATATAATGCGATTTTTACAGAAAAAATAATTAAAACATTGAGTGCCAGTTAAAACCTTCAAAACACTTTATTCTTAAAACTCACAATAAGTATTACCCACAAAAAAATTAAACTTTCAATTCACAAAACCCACAGCTCTTGAAACCCATACCATATTTTATGTGAATATGTATTGCAGTTCGAATAGGTAATGCTGGCGTAATAAATTATATGTACAAAAAATAAAAAAATATTTTCTTTTATAACACAAAACAATTTACCATCTATATATATACACCAGAAATGGAATCCGAGGAGAAAAAACAGACCGTAAGCACTACAAGTTGACGGATTTCTCAATGGCGTCCTGATGAATTAAATAAATAATAAGAAAACCATTTGTATATCAACTTCACTACTCTTAAACTGGTGGTGCAAAACTTTTAATGTATTTAAAATTGTAAAAAAAATATATTCTTATTAGAATTTAATAAATATTGGAAAATCAAATCTGGACTTTTTTATTAAATAGCTTTTTCATTACATTTCCATCTATATATCGCATAGCTTGTCATTATATGCATTTTCGATTTCGAAAGTTGATTCAAGTTTGGACATGCTTAATGAAAATGAACTCAGTTTAGAGCGACTTTAAAGCGGCTTTCCAAGTCGCTTGAGAGTCGTTTAAAGTGGCTCGCGTGTATATGGGGCATGCACTGAACGTAAATTATACATTTCAAACGTCAGTATACGTCAAAATAAAAAAAAACAACCATGTGCGAGCAATTACATTAATATCAAAAAATAATAAATAATAATAATATTCGCGAAGAGTTGAGCCGCGTCTCGCTGTGACTGATATTGTGAAGTGAACACACCTTGAGTTTCAACACTTTTTCTTAGACATCCTGATTTATAAAACCCCTTGAAAACCCCCTTTATTCTTGAAAAAAGGGTTTACATAAATTCTCTAACGAGAAAAATAAATCGTCCACCGAAAAAAAGTAAAACGTCCACCGATAAAAATGAAACGTCCACCAATACAAATAATTGTGATGTAAAAAAAAATAAATATATGCACCAATTAATTCAATAATGTGCTCCAATAAATTCAAAAATGTGCTCCAAAAAATTAACGACGAATTGAAAATCGTCCACCGATAAAAATGTTGTTGTTTTATTTAAAAAAATCCTTTAAAAAATTTGTAAATTTAATCAGTAAAATAAAATAAATATTGTCAAAATCTTGAAACCCTTAGGGGTGAGAGGGCATCAAAGTTTTTGAAAAAAACTGTAAAAGTCATATTTTGAGGTGTGGGGGGAGGTTCCCAGGAGTGTATGGTATTAACTGAAAGATATTTATAATACTTATGTTTTAAAAGTTGAATAAAATCTGACAACCCTTTAGGGAGATAGGGGCAACAAAATTCATTTTATTGTATTTGTGTATAAAGGGTTAAACAAAAATTTAGGGTTAATTATTAAAGATTAGGAGTTTCCGCACACTGCCATACTGTTTTAGGGTTAGGGTTAGGGAAATTATACTTTAGGCGTGGTGGCAATTTAAATTTGGCAAACACCTTTTAAATCACGTTTAGGGATGTTCCCTTGGGAATTGCGGGAATAGAGGGCCAAGGAATAGTAACCTATGGCCAACACCTTTTTAATCTCGCTAAGGGAAAACAACCCTGAGAACGGCGGATAGAGGGCCAAGAAATATTACCCTTTATTCTACTCTATCTGGTAATATGTAAAAAACTGCAATCATTGCAATCTTTGTACACATAGCTTCGCCCACAAACATTATTTTACCCCTAACTATCGAGTGCTTTTCATAAATGATTTTGTTTTTTATATTAGTTTTTTTACTTTAAACTGTCACGGCGCCCAAAGTATAATTTCCACAAACCATAGAATAGTACGGCTGTGTGCGGAAACTCTTAATCTTAATTAATTAATTAATTAATCTAATTAACCCTTACATTTTTTAATCCTCTCATCCCTCCCCTCTTTACACACACACCTTTTTGCCCCTATCTCCCTTAAGGGTTATCCGATTTAATTCACATTTTTTAATATATTTGAAATACCTTTCAGATACAATACTGGGTAACTTCCACACCTCAAAATATGACTTTAATCCTTTTTTTTAAACTTTGATGACCTCTCACCCCTAAGGGACTAATTTTTGTGGTTTGTGGCCGACAAATGAAGATGTTGAAGTACAGAAAATTATTTTAGTTTATTTTTTTATCAAAATATTTTGTTTTAAAGCTATAATTAGTTGAACATTTTTATTACAGTATAAACAAAAAAAACATGATTTTCAATATTAAATACGGAATTGTATAAAAGTCAAAAAAAAAGTTTGTTTTTTTTTAAATATTTGTTTTGTACATTTATATAGGTGTTTTTTTTTGAAAAATTGCACTTTATGGGGACATTTTTTGTCTCTGATCATTTAAAACCCCTATTACCCTTTTAAGTTTGTATGAAACATTTTTATTTCAAGTCATAATAAAAATATAAGGTAACAAAATAATAATAAATGCATTACTACATTTTACCCCTATCTCTCCAAAAAAAAGTTATAAAAATGGTCAAAAGGATATATAAATAAAACATAAAACTATATAAATGATAAATATTACTCCTATCTCCCTAAAAAGGGGTTATAGAACACTACATTACTAAAATAATATTTATGAATGGCAACATAGGACTGATCAAAACCTTTCTAATATTTTCATACAAACTTTAAAGTTCCTTAAAAGGGTGATAGAGGGTTTTAGTCCCAAAAACATAGTACAAAATGATCAGTGAGAAGTGAGAAAATGTGATGCCTTCGGCTCCCCAGAAAGTGCAATTAAGCCAAAAAATTGCAGGATAAACTTTTTTATGTTTACAACAATTTTTTCAGAAAAAAAAACTTTTTAACAGTTAAACCAAAAAACTCTATTGTACATTACAGTCGAAATTAAATAAATTGCAAAACTACATAACATTTTACATATACTGATTTATTACAAAAGTTTTTTTTAGAAAAAATTACCTAAAAATTAGAGGAATTATTATTGACCCAACGTAGTTCAATCCTTCAAATTTAAAGTCATCGAAATTATAATTTCCTAATTATTTAAGTACAGAATAAATGGCTTCTCCATAAATTATTACCAAATCAAATCGCTAATTTGTCGTTTATCTCCACAGTACAATGTAAACATACCGTAAATTATATATTAGACAATTGACGAGCAAAGTGGTCACCATGCGTGGCATCAGGTATAAAGCACCTAAACCACCTGACCACTAATCCAGTATAACTTTGGTCTATATAACAGTATGAACGTTCTAATATCATTTTTGTGCATTTATATCTTATATAATCCTGTGCACGGGCAACTCGATGGCCTGGAGCTAATGGAGCCACCACCACCAGATGGATTGTTCCTTGTACCATGTATTAAAAAGTTCTGCCTGCACTATTTTCGTTCTGATCACGCAATGAAAGGATCCCTGGTTATCATGAACGTAACTCCAGTACCATCGTTACTACAGAGTACTATCATTCAGGCCCTAAACGATGATCATGCTCACGAGTTCTCGGTCATGGTGAAGGACTCTCAAAAGAAGCACATGAACGCATCACATGTTTCTGAAAAGGCACAAAATTACTTTATGTTCATTGCCACAGCTAGTGATGTTAATGGAACTGTACATCAGTGGAGTTCATTGCCCACGTGGAATCCATTGGCACAGGTTGTGGTTGTGTTTACTGAAAAATACTCATCGAGTGCATTGGAGACGGAAACACGATTGGTACTACGGGAATTGTTGGACCATAAAATGTTGAATGTAAACATTGTGTCACATCGCAATGGAACGAATGTGGTACAGGTGGTCTCGTGGTATCCATATGAGAGTACAAACTGTGCCACAGAGATTTTGAACCTACGTTTGTTGGACGAGTGTAGATTCGAGATGGACGATGTAGAGAAAGGTCGTACGGAGTTTTTTCCAAAGCAAAAAGTGCCGAAAATTCCGAGTACTTTGCATGGATGTCCGTTGCGTGTTTCGAGTGGTGTCTGGGAACCGTACACATATTTTGTACCGAAAGTGGGCTTTACAAAAGGCTTTGAGGTGTTACTCATTCAGACGGTCAGCAAAGTGATGAATATGTATCCGGTTTATGAGCTATTGAATGAAACTCGAGAGGACCGACAGAGCGATAGGTTGAATCAGGGTTACACGAATTTAATTCAAGGGTAAGCGCATTAAAATTCTGTTGGTAATAGTTTTAAGATATTTTTTTTTGGTGGTATAGGATAACTGATGTACTAATCGGCGGTATTGATGAAGACTCCACAACTCGAAAACTACTCTCCTCCTCTATTCCGTACTATCAGGACGATCTGACTTGGTGTGTATCGATAGCTCAGCCAAAGGAACTCTGGAAAAACCTATTCACTCTCTTCTCGCCCAAATTTTGGTTTGGAATTTTTGTGCTCCTCATCTTATTTACCATTTTACTGTACACAACAATACAAATCGATGATAAACCCGAAAGCATCTGGTGGTCACTAATGGCCAGTCTATCGCTTACGCTGGGCCTTGCAACCACATACGAGCCTCGAAAGGGTGTTTTGCGATTTATGTTCTTTTTCTATCTATTCTATGGTCTGATATTTGACTCAACGTTTCACAGTTTCTTGGTAGGTGTACTAACGCATCCCAGGCAAAAGGAGCAGATTAAAGATGTCAGTGAGGCGGTTCGTCTGAAGATGAAATTTATGGGCGGACATTTGGCATTTGCGCATTACACTGGAAAAGATGAGGTATTTATTAGAATGTTAAAATTCAGTATTTTTTTGTTTGTTTTGTTATATTAGGACACAACTTATGTACGGGAAACGTTTCACCTGTGCGATAACATCGACGCTTGTCTGGAACAACTACGCAATGATGAAACCTTAGCAGTTGCACTGTCTCGCGAGCATGCCATGAACAATCCACTTATCTCAAAATCCGAACTTTTCTGCTTTCCCAAATCGAACAATGTGTACAGTTACTCGGTAAGCATGATCGCTCAGCGAAACTACCATCTGCTGGGCAAGATGAACTCAATCATTCGTCGAATCGTTGAATTCGGGCTAATTCAAAAGTGGGAAAAAGAAAGCGATACCGCCAGACAGTTACAGCTGGAACAGGCACAGGCTTCGGAAGCAGATAATGGTCTGGTGGTACTAACAGTTGGACATATCACCAGTGCAATGATGATCTTAGGATTTGGCTATGTGTTGGCATTGATTGTATTCATCGGTGAACTACTGGTGACCAGCCATTTTGCGAGGCGTAATCTGTTCTGGTTATGGAGAATCGGTGGTGTTGTTCTTGATCCAGATCGACATTTTTTAAAGTAGTCACGCGTATTTTGCAAATGGCGAACTTTCGACATGGACTCTACGATGCGATCGAATCTAATTAATAAACGTTGAACTTATACAGCATATAATATAGGTATAGATTAAATGAACTGAATTCGTTCATGTTCGTTGATTTTCAATGGTGCATTCTTATGTGCAATATTACATATAAATAAATACATAAGAGCATTTATAAAATATTGTATAATATATATTTATAGTATATATTTCATATATTCATAAGTTCAGACGATTGAAAGTGTTCTTGTCTGCGCACGAACATTGAAATTGAAATCGGAGAATCATAAATTACGATTTAATGAATGAGTTATATAGTTTATAGTGCAATCTAGATGGATGCATGTGTTCGGAACTTGAATATTGAATGTTAAGTGTAACAACATTAGACGTGTGTAATTTTGCATTTTTAAACATATGATAAATGGTATAAATCATTTTAAATTGAATCCTTTTAACTGATCAGCGTGTCTTTTCTATGTTTTTCAATCAGCTGTTCACTGAGAGACTGTAAACTAACCATACTGTACTGTTAAAATCGATGGTTAAGTCATATGTCAACAATTAAAATGGTTTATTTACCCATTTCTGTTAAATAAATTTTTTAATATACGTAATATAAACTCGCATCTCTTTATATCTCTCTCTTTTCTCATCTCTCGTTATTCGTTACACGCACATCGCACACCAGCGCTGTCGAAGTGCTACGATCGGAGTATTTGTACTCCGATTGAAGTACCTGTGCTCCCGCACTCCTCCACTTGAAAACGTACTCCGCTTTAATTATTTTCCATAAATTACAGATTTGCTTACCCAATATATGTCAATTATTAGTACTGATTTATGAATTGAAAATATT
>JANSTU010008764.1:0-16210 GCA_027564075.1 Bolitophila hybrida
ATATATTGTTCACTATATGTTATATTATATATACAAAAGTGCATGCAAGATTATCCGCTTAATCAAGTGTAATCGTCGGGTTAAACATTTATCAGGCGATGCATCTTCTACTATCATTATACTATAATTCGTTGCTAGGCAGCTTCTTATCACAAAAACCTTATAGTATCTTATCATATGCTCATAAAAGTCTGAAATTAAATAACAATACGTACATTATTTAGTCCACGTTTTATTGTATAATTGTACATGGTCAGATCGTTACCTCTTCAAAATTGAAATTATGATTCTAAATACGTGTTTCGATGAAAAATATCGATTTAAATTCCAATCAATCCGTTCGGTTGAAATGAGTACATCTGCTTGCAAACGAAAAACTATCACAGAAGTATCAAATTTAGTTTATTCGGATAGTTTACCAAATTCATGTGAGCAAGTTGTGAGAAATCCCTTAGTGTTCGTGTTCGGCGTGGATGCTAAACCTCGAAAAATATGCAAAGCTCGAAAAGCTGGTGACCGTACAATTTCGATAAGAAAAGAATCCTTGTTATTGCCAATAAAAAAAATTCAAGAAGACTTTAGTAGTAAAACTTCTGAGTACCAATCCGATGATTTCTATAATCATGATACATTTTGGGCACTAAACTATAATCGTGTTCTGCAGGCTGTGACTTTTGTTCTTGGCATTTTTATATATTGTACATAAAACAGTGTGTAAAATATTCAATCGAATAGTTTATGAATAAGACTTAAATACATTTCCTTTACAGATCTTTTTTGCCGTGTTCTACTCAACTATTGTGTATTTTATGACTCAGCAACCATTAGAAGCGGAACGGTTTTTAAAATTTAACCTCGTCTACATTTTGACGACAATTGTTGCCGATGGATTTGGACTAATGCTTGGATCAATACTTGATCCGGTGGTAGGTTAACGAGGTTGTTTGTTTTTATTGTTTACGGTTTACGTTTTTTCTCGCAAACTCTTTAAGAATGGAACTTTTATGGCTGCCATTTTGTCTGCATTTAAACTGGTATTCTGCGGATTCTTGGTGCTCGTCAATCACATGCCAAAGGTTATGCAGTACGTAATGTATCTATCGTCCATGAGCTACTCAATGGAGGCACTGGTTCTTTCTCTGTACGATCATAATCGTAAGCCAATGGTGTGTCCACCCGAAGTGATGTACTGTCATTACAAGTAAGTATTTGAGACATTATCTAGATTATTTTTTACTAATAAAAATTTTATTTAGGAACTCAAAACTTATTATACAGGAACTGGGCATGCAAAAGAACAACTATGAGTTTGACGTTGGAATGCTTGCCCTGCAGTTGGTGCTTTTCAAGACACTAGCTTACTTATTTCTCAAGAGTCGTTTAAAAGCAAGTAGCTGAGAGATCCAGCAAAATGCGTTAGATTTTCTCTATAATTATGTTAGTTAGTTACATATGCAAAACAAACAAGAAACACACACGCACACTCACACATATAGATCTAAACGGGAACACTTTGATTGTATAAAATCACACAATGGAATTTGCTATTGCAAAACGTCAGTTATATTCAAACATCAGTATGTATATGCTTATACATACGAGCAAATCTTACTTACACCAACATAAATTATTTATATATTTGTTAAAATATACTGCACAAAACAACAAATTGTCACAAAACTGATCAAAAATGTGTTAATTTTTTCAAATATAGTCTAAAATTGAGAGAGCTTTAAGAATATTCAAAATTAATACACAACAAAAAAAAAACTTTGAATATAACAAATGTACCAATTTCGAAAAATATTATTTATACATTTTTATAGGTATTTACCGAAAATAGATTTTTCTTAATTAATGTGATATAGAATAAGAATAATGGTTTTATTGGAATTTTATGTACACATTTATTGTATTTTGTATAAAAAATTATATAAATTCTGAAGAAAAAAAAAATGCTTATAAAACAGGAAATACAGATGTTTACAAAAGGTAGTCGCTGGTTGTGTTTCGGTAGGTCATTAAACCCTAAAATACCTTACATGCATTATCGCCTGACCGCGAGAATATTTGCTATGCCCAAAATAGCTTAGCACGTAATAAAGTGATTGATTATGCTTACTCTTATATACGCAAAATTGGTCAGCATGAACAGACACTAAATTATAAACACGTGGATTTAAACATATCTGAATAAAATATGATATAATATATTATAAATTATACAAAATGTATATATTATGTATGTATATATTCAAATATCACGTTTCTCAAATAATATGTATGTATTAATTATTTTGTAAGTATAGGTATAACTTTCACTGGAACTTTGTTGAAGAATAGATCAGCTATACTCCCTGACACTATAAGAACCAATAATATAGTTGGTACTAATTTTGGGGGACAATTTTGGTCGCTTGTGAGTTGCACGACCGTCGCACAACAAATGTGTGACATCGCTGCAACTACCATGCTCAATTACTGCGACTTCCCTGCGACGGTTTTGCCCAGGACATTTGCGACCTTCGTTGAAAATGTACATCGCATGACGACGCACGACGGTAAAAAATTACAAAGGGGTTTTACGACGTCGCAGTAAGGTCTATCTACCGTAATATATTACTAAGATTTATTTTGACGTCGCAAGATCGTAATAAATAACTGTAATAATTTTTGGTATTTGTACGGTAATAAATAACTGAATAAAAACAGAAATTTTCGTTAAAGTTCGCTTAGCCATTTTCAACAGGTCTGAAAAAACTATAGTTATTTACATAACTAGGGAATAAAATAGACTATTACAGACGAGGTGAGAAAGTAAAATAGGTATGTAATTGATCATTTTATCAACGCTAAGCAGATGCCGAAAGTATACGACTTTCGTATACGCTGTGATGAAAATATGGCTCCGCGAAATAATATCATGCGAATTAATATCCAGTGAGAGTGGGAATTAATATCCGGATATTATCACGCTTAGGGAAAACAACACTTGGAAATGGCGGATTGAGGGGGATGGCGAATAGTACTCTATGTCTGACACCTTTTTGAACATGCTGAAGGAAAACAATCCTTGGGAAACACACACACACACACAAAAAAATACTTATTTTTTTTTTTTTATTTAGTGTCAATTTAACTTTTACTTTTTTATGTTTTAAAAAAATATTTTTTTGGCTAATTGTTTTTCGGCCAATTGTTTTTCGGCAAATTGCTTTTCGGGAATTGACGAATTGACCGTCATGTTTTTGTGGCGTGAGAACATTTAAGTCTATCTGGATATTTCTTCGCAGTCGGATGCGAATTAAAATTCGAAAATCAATCGCGAATTTATGTCCAAATATTCATTCGCACCATACTGCGAATTAATATCCGAAAATCAATCGCGAATTTATGTCCGAATTATATTTCGTAACCTGCTGCGAATTAATATCCGAAAAAATGAAATGTATGTGGATAATTAATTCGCAGAATATAAATTCGCGTCCCCGAAAATATTTATTTAATAAAACAGTTTTTAAAGGTGTTCGAAATTTGCTATGAGTGCTTAACTTTTAATTTTCTCACCTACTTTACAGAGCAGAGGTGAGAAAGTAAAATGGGTCTGTAGTAGAAAAAATACTATTACAGACGAGGTGAGAAAGTAAGATGGGTCTGCAATTTGTCACTTTCTCACCGCTAAGCAGATGCCAAATGTACGACTTTCGCATGCGTTGTGATGAAAAATTATTTTCAAAATCATTGATTTGAGCCACATTTCGCCAAAATCATTCCCTTTTGTCGGCAAAAAGTACTATCCGTAATCATTTTAAACAAACGATCTTTCTAATCGCCATTTCCAAGGGTAGTTCTCCTTAAGCGTTATTAAAAAATGTGTCGGTCAATGTTGTTTTTTTTGTCGTCATCCTTATAGACATATTTAAAAAGAAATGTTTGTTTTTATTAATGTTTTATAAAAAAAATAATAATATTTTTTTAAAAGTTCTAATTAAAAGATTATTTTAAAAATTGAAAAAAAATCGGCAATTATTATTCGGGCAATTGTCGTACAATCATCCACGATATTTGCAAATTTCGCATCATCAGGGTAGCGATTCTGTGCATGGGACAACTCAAAATATCGGCGTTAAAAATAGCAGATCCACACGTTCCGTTTTTTTTTTGTCAAATGGGTTAAAAAAAAAATGTTTTATTATTATTATTATAGTTAGGGTGCTAAAACACACGGACGGCACGGCGAGACTTGACATGGCGTCATTATCACACGGTACATTAGACGGCTCGACGAAAAGGCGGCAGGAAGACGGCATGTGTAAAAAATGCCACTGCCTAAACATTAAAATTGAGTTGAATTGAGTGAGAATACATAGCCTTACACAATCTGACAAATCAAAACGCGTATTTACATGACATAATAATTGAGAATGTGTGCGTTACGAATTAGATTTGTTCATCTCTACAGAGACGTTGTATTGTTTCTGAGCCTGTGGGAGCTATATTGATTTGCATTATATATAAATCGCTTAAAAATATACATACACGTGCTACACAATCAAAGAATAACATTTCAATATAACCGTCGGACATTTCACACGCTCATTCAAAAATCTACTGTCAAACAATGTTGTCAACATGTATCTGGTATAAATCTTCCTCGAAATCTTATAATCGTGTGAAATTTTTGTTGTTAATTTTATTTGACTTATAAATTTAAGGTTATGAATGTAAATAAACTTTAGTATAAACTTTTATATAACAAATGCTTTGTCAGCGCCGATGGCAACTAGATTACAAAAAATGTTCTGAAACGCGTTCATTTAGATTGCGTTCTAATCATTGGTTTCGCTGAACTGTGATATTTTATATGATAAATAAATTCAATTAATACAATTTAACACCAACTATAATAAAAATCAAAATAACAATGCTTGGCCGACTTTATCGAGGACTTTATACATCTTATTTGTACCTTCCTTTGTTTATATTTTCCATACCGTTTGTATTCATAACATGCATTATCTTATCGCGAAATATCACTACAAAAACATATAAAATGAGTATTAAAACTAAATCTAGTATTTATTTATTTATTTTTATTGTTGTGGGCCAATACTTAAAAATAATCTATAATGCACACATTTTTTTACACTCATAAAAAATATATATATTATAAATAAATATTTTTGCTGTGCCCTGTGCTACAATTTTTTTTGTAAAGCAAGTGAACGCACTCCAGTAAAACTTGCTCAAATAACGTATTTCGTTACCAACTTCACCTTTGATTTCTGTTTGACATTTCTACATGTCAAAACATAGTTGAATCATCGTTTTCATATAAATTGCATTTATATTATCTATAAACACATATTTACTAATTAATACTTGTTTTACAAAAAGAAAGCATAACTTTCTCCCAAAAATGGCAAAAAACACTTCCAGCTCTGCTTTCCGTAAGATCGATGTCGATCAGTACAATGAGGACAACTTTAAAGAAGACGAAGTTGATCAGGGCGGCTCCCCTGCTGCTGGTCCTGATGAGGCCGAAATTGCCAAACTCTTATCACAAGGCAAGAATGTTGACGCCCTACGTCAGGTGCTCGAAGCTGCTCCACTAGCCAATAAGAACCAGCAGGTTAAGGTATTCTATTCTAATATTACGGAAATCGTACGTATTTTAAAAATAACCTAATTTATTACACAAAATCAGGACAATGCTCTACATCTTATTCTGAGGGTGATACTTTCCATTAAATCACTGCAAATGGATACAGCACTAGATAACCTTGCCGAGGCTGATTTATTGGACGTTCTTATGAAATACGTGTACCGTGGTTTTGAGATTCCATCGGAGGGTTCTAGCGGACAACTTTTGCAATGGCATGAGAAAATTTTTGCTCGTGGTGGAATTGGTTGTATCAATCGGGTATTGTCTGATACCAATCGTGCTTGAATTCATAAATGTCAGTTTTATTGTGAATAAATATAAGATAAGTAAGTGTACTTGGATAATATATAATTTTATTTCATGGATTAAATATAATAGAATAATGTTATGAATTACTGCATAAATGTAATATGAGGTGCCGATCTTAGTTCACGGTTACTGTCAAGCGGAAAAGGACAACTTCCGAAACCATTTAGTGAATTCTGCAATTTCAACTGACAGTGGCACGAGATATTTAAAACCGCTGGAACTGGTGCTATTTTTAAAGGACTTGCAAAACGAAATTTATGGTAGTCCCTGTTGTAGGTCTCTATGTTTTTGTTAAAATCTGGTGAAGAATGTCCACGGCAACAATTACACTCGGGTGTGCCTTTCACAGGAGATAGATAATGCCTGTTTGTAATTGAACGTTGTTGTGCTAGTTCTGCGTCCATCATTCCAACAAGTGAAGAATGCGTTCGCTCTCTAATGTGTGAAGCATGCAGACATTGTGTTTTTGTCATGGGTTCCATGTCTGAACTACATATAAGATCCGGTGCAACATCATTTACTGTTTGAATAAAGAAAATAGAAATTATCTGTAAATATTATATATAATATTCCTACACATCGTATCCTGATCAAATGTTCCAAAACGTTTTGTTTCATCTGCATTTAATAACCAGTATGTCTTCATGTCACCCTTTCCCTGTCAAAAAAGAAATTTCAGTGGAAAATTCAAATATATTTTAATATATACTTTAATGTGTGTAATTCCGCGTTCTTCGCACTTAAAGCCACCAATAACAGACAACAATTTAAATGTTGCGTCCGATATGTGGATCTTTAATGCTTGGCCTGTGCTCTCCATACGTGACGCAGTGTTAACAGTGTCCCCAAATAAACAGTATCTGGGCATCTAAATGCATCGAAAATATAACGGTTACAGTAAGTTTCCTCTATTATATAAATATTTTATACCTTCAGACCAACAACTCCAGCAACACACTGTCCCGAATGAATTCCAATACGGATCTTCAATAGTTCACCCGGTCGATGACTGACCTCCAGCTTTGATACTTTTTCGCGAATATGTAGTGCCATCGAAGCTATTTCACCCACGTGACGAGTTCCATTCCGTATCGGTAAACCGGATACAACCATGTAGGCATCACCAATTGTCTCGACCTTGTACACATCGTAGTTTGAGATAATTGAGTCACAGCACGTGTAAAGGTCGTTCAGCATCTCGACCACTTCCAGCGGAGTACTTTGTACGCACAATTCTGTAAAGCCAATTAGATCACTGAAGAATATTGTAACACAGTCAAAAGACTCGGCCTCTACTCGCTGTCCCATTTTTAATGCTTCCGCCACGGTTCTAAAAGCAGATCAGTGCCGTTTAAATGTTTTGTTTTTATCAATAGAACTTATTATTACTTTGGTAACATCCGATGCAACAATGCTTCGGTTTTCTTCTTTTCCTCGGTCAGCAGATCCGTCCGTTCCTCAACCAGTTTCTCTAAATTGTTTGAATATTTTTCCAGATTAGCCAACATGTTGTCGAATATATTACGTTTTCTAAATGGCAAAAAATTTATGTAAGTATTTGTTTAGTAATTAGTAATTTTCTACATACAGTCCAGATTGCATTTCTTTGAGTTTTACACGAATAAGACGAATGTCAGGCCTGCAAAACATTTGATTATGTATTTTGTAGTATTAGGCAAAAACACGTTACCGTATTTCCGGATCTTCTTCCCAGCAGGCTACAAGACAGTTTTTAACATAGTCCGGAATATCGGTCAGATGAGGTATCGATGGTCGAAAGTATCCTTTTGTTGGTATTGGGTAACACACATTTTCAATTATGCCTACATTTTCGCGAAATATTATCAAAATACATATATATAAAATTAAAATAAAATACGTTCATAGGAATAATGAGTATTCCCCCATGGTCCATTACGACCAAATATCTCGTACAGAACAATTCCAAACGAATAAACGTCTCCCTTTTGTGATCCGCGGGCCGGTGGATTTGGATGTCGCAGTAGCTCTGGGGCTTTCCATAGTTCCCGTTTAAGATTGTGTTTTTCTCTAAAAAAAGTAAATAAAAAAACTCTTCTTGTGCTTCTTTTTTATAATTAAAAGATTTTACGGCGATTCTTCTTGACCACGCTTGAATTCGTGCAATCCGAAATCACTCAGCTGACACACCCATCGTGAATCAACAAGGCAATTGCTTGACCGCAGACTGCCGTGTGAGATAATTTCACTGTCGTGCAAGTAAATCAAACCCTTTACAATATCACTGACCAACGAAGCCACAAACATATTGTCCAATGTCAGATCTTCGTTGACCAACACATCCTCGAGACTACCGCGACCACTGTACGCACTGAACACGGCAACAGCACCCTGATCCACGGATGCACCGATAAATGCAATAATATTGTCATGTTGTACCTGTTTATGCAAATTAATATTTATGAACGTTTAGTTATTTAGATAAAAGCAAGAAATACCTCTCGCATCAATTTAAGCTCCTTTTGTATGGTCCTCGTCAGATCAACGGATCGCTTTCGAATTTGCTTCACTGCTATTATGTTTCCGCGATATAAGCCTAAAATAATAGGTGGTCATAATTATTGATTTGTTTTTTATATTTTTCATTATTATCAGACAATATTTATAACTAAAATCCTACATTTTATTATTAATTAGAAATACTGTTATTTATGATTTAGTAACATTTGTAAGGTTTTACATATGTATTAATTTAGTAATACTACATCTGTATGTGAACACCTGAACCAGTAAATAATACTGCCAAACAAATATAGGTGGCGCTAAGTCATAACACATTTATATTATAATTTATTCTCTGTACGCTAAGTTGTGTTGACGATTTACAAAACAACTTTTTTTTCAATTCTTCTTCTTCTAATCGCATTTAAGCAAACGCTGGAGGTAAATAGTGCTGTCATACTATTGCAATCTTACAATCTTACAGCTGGTATCACCATGTGTGCTAAAGCTCCAGTGCTCGTATTCTATTTTAAAAATCACGTGACGTTTGACAGTTCAAATGAGAAAATTTCTTTTCCGTATTCTATTTTATCCTAAATCCCGTGAGAATATGACTTTTAAAAGTCACTGACGATTTTCTCGGTGACTTTTAATTTTTGTTCGTAAAACTTGAATTTGAACGAGCTGATTTAATTAATATAAGGTGTTTTTCGCATTGTAAATTGCGAGGTAAATTTATATTTTATGTTATATTATTAGGTATATGATTAATACACTGAAATTATGTATTCATTTCTATTCAATCCTTAGTTGCGTGGCCATGCTAAATTAGTAAGTACCTTCTGTATAAAAAGTACCGGGAAATTGTCATTTAAATTTTCCGCGAAAGAGGTTTCGGTAATAAAAAATTTTTGTAGGCACAACATTCCTTAATTACCAACCGGAGTTTGGGCTCGATCTGTCAACTAGTTTGTTTATGGCAGCTGTCCAAACAAGTCTACCTCAGTGTTGCTCTGCGAATTTTACCATGGAAACAATAGTCGAACAAAAAGTGTGCCTCAAATTTTGTGTCGCTAACGAAATTTCGTGTGCCGAAGCACTGAAAATGTTGAAAAAAGCCTATGGTGACTCAACCATGTCGAAAACTCGGGCATACGATATATAGTATAGCAACTTAACTTAAAAATAGAAAAAAAGAAAGGTCCTATTCAATATAAAAGAACCAAAAACATTTTTTTTAAAATTGCGTTTTTTTCATTATAATAAATAGTATCTAAATTAAAATAAATAAAACCTGAAAATCCACAGATAGTATTTTATATAATATATATATAGCATCTGAAAATAGAATATATGAAATAAATATACTCGACAAATAAGCCGTGATGTAAAGAAACCGGGCCAGTTCGCAAGATAACAGACAAGAAGTCTTCGATCCTTGATGTCGATCATAAAACATCAAAAGAAATAACGTCAATCTGGAACCTAGTCAAAAGTAATATTTTTTCCGTATAATTTAGAAAAATAGTGTTTTGGAAAGAAAAAAAAATGAATATTACTTAAAGCGCTAAAACATTTTCACTGAGCAAAACTGAAACTGATATATATTTTAACAATAGAGAAGACGTATATTTACTTATATACGCTATCTCCTGTTTTTCATACTGAAGCCTTTAAATACATCGCGGAATTGTTGCGAAGCTTTGTAATTGCCATTAACTAACTTTCTGTCGTGTAATTACATACCTTTTAAGTCCTTTTTCTGAAAAGAGTGTCTTCTGAAATCAGTGATAAACATAATTATTTTGCTAACTGTGCTGATTTGCGTTCTATGGAATTCTCTGTCACCTCAAACAAAACCCCATACAGTCCGATTCCTTCAAACCTTTTCTCTGTGTTCTCTTAATTTAATTTCGTTAATTCCTATTCATTTTTATCCATCAGGTTTTTCCCTTTTTGATTTATCTTTTGCACAAAATGTAGCAACCTAAACCCAGCTCAGTACTAGTGTTTTCTAGATATGACATCTTAATCTGTCGGTACATTTGCTATTCGCCAATTGGCATGGAGACGATCAGACACCGTAGAAACTTTACTAGAGTTAACATCAGCAATCTACACAATGAAGCTGCTATGTTGCCATGGAGTGACCAGTATGCCCAGTCGTCAGTTATCAACAAAGTCCATCATCTTAAACGTAATATTCTGTAACTTCTTAAAAGCATGCTCCAATAGTAGCGGTTGAGCCTTGCAGTGCTAGTAGAACTAGTTCGCAAAATCTTGGTTTGACACCAGAGTTAAACGCGCACTTATTGAGAGAGACACAGCTAAATATGGATAAATGAACGTATTGGAAACAACTATACATTGTTTAAACATTTAAGAAATTACTTTAACTTCGTGATGCTAAAATCCGATACTATGAACTTCGTCTGAGATTGGACCTAACGTAGCGTGTTTTATGGCGTAATCTGAAATCCCTTGGTATCGTCTCATTCGAAAATATTCCCCCTCCTTTATCTAATGAACAGTAACACACACCTCCTCTCCTCGATCCCAACTTTTCCACAAAATAATCCTACAGGCCTACCTCCTTTTGATAGCATTGCTCCTAGATTCAAATTCCATTCCATCACATTATCCGATTTATTCCTGGTTATTTCGTCTATTAAGTCCAACTCTGGATGAAATTGCACTACCCTTCCTAAAAATGCTGTTTCCAATAATTGCTCCTTTCATACTTGATATCTTAACTTTTCCATTTTGTCATAAAAATTACCTCAATCCTGGAAACGGGCCAGAGTGATACCAATCCATAAGAATACCCGTTCGTTTGGACTTAGTGTCTTCAGACCTATAAGCATTCTGCCAACACTATCAAAGGCTCTAGAAATTGTCATGAAAAATCAAATTGCTACCTACATTCATTCTTTAAATCTTCTAAAAAAAATCCAATCGGGCTTTAGAAGTAATCACAGTACCTCAACGGCCCTCCTCAGAGTAACCTATGATATTTTTAATGCCTCGACAATTATAGCTCTGCTAGACTTTTCGAAGGCTTTCGACATAGTTTCCCACGATCTTCTGTGTTCAAAATTATCCTGTCTATTTGGTTTTACTTCCTCTGCTGTCAATCGCATCACTAGCTATATTGGACATTGTGTTGATATTATTGGCGCTTTATTCTCTCATAAGAAATGTGATCTCGGTTCAGTACTTGGTCCACTACTCTTTTCACTTTTCATTAACGACATTTCCAATATTATCTCCATTATGACCAAATACCACATGCGAATGTAGGCTAATCCACTCTCAAATTGATATTATTAACAATGACCTAATGGCGGTTTCCAATTGGTGTGTACGAAACCAGCTCCTGCTCAATTGCTCATAAACCAAATGCGTCCTTTTCTCTACTTCTCACTCACTCAATTTCCACTAGTTCTCTTCCACTATCTCTTTAAATTGCCAATCACTTGAGTACTGTGAGAAATCTTATACTTATTATGGACAACAGATTAACACGGTATGTCAATCCTATCCAAAGTTATTGGTGGTTTGCGACATCTCTGGGTACATTTCCACCTTATGACACATGCTACTAAACTAAAGCTTGTCAAATCTCTATTGCTTCCCCACTTCCTATACTGCGACGTTGTTTTTTCTTATATGTCAGTCTCGGTTCTAAATGTCCTGCAAAAATCACTAAATTCTTGTACTAGATTTGTTTACCGTATTGGTAAGTTTGACCATCTTTGTCGTTTCAGAAACAAAATTCTTGGTTGCTCGCTGAAATCGTATTTTGAGTACAGATCTTGTGTCTATATAAAAAAGGTTCTCTTGCTAAATAACTCAAACGGATGAGTTCTTTTGAAGGATTTAAAAGGACTTGCTTCGCATTGTTCAAGGACTGATTATTGTGACTCACATATAAATGCCTATATGTATATGCGTACTCCGTACTAGGACTTGTTTGACAATTCCATTTATTTATTTTATTTTATTCTAATTTTTTTTAATGATAATGAGATGTAATGATGATGATGATAAATGTTCCGATAATTCTTTCTGTCCTTTTCTTTTTATATATATATATATTTTTTTTATTTTTATTTCTTTGTTACCATTTGTTAGCCATTTTTATTATATTGTTTAATAACTATGAGACTATAAGACCACTGGTATCTGTGTTTTGAATAACTGAATTAATTATTATTAAACTGAAAATTTAGATTTTTGTATTTTTGTTTATTTGATCCAATATAAAAAAACGACTCATGCCACAAGCCGGTCAAATAAATAGCTCTGTGCTTTGCATTCATAATTTAAATGCAATTTTTCCATATAAAAAAACCTACTGTCCTCATCAAATAAATTACGATAATAAAATTTTGAATCGCTTATTTATAATTCTATGAGAAGCGATGTTTCGGTATATTTTTTGTACACTGTGCGAATTTATCTAGCGTAAAGCAAATTTTGAGAATACAAATGTTTATCAAAAATCACTAAAACCAAACCACTCGCGAAACTAAAGCAAAATCCGCTTTCGCAAACTTTATTGTTAAATTGCCATAAATACGATACGATGCATATTTTTATTGTGTATGGCCAGATCAATTGAAAACAAACAAAAAACACTGTTTATTTTAATTACGCTATATAAACTTTAGATTTGCATTTTAAAATGGAAAAGTTATTAATTTTTTTTCGATTTTCAGAAATATATATTATTGCACGTGTGTAGTATTGCTTGTACTACGATAATACGTCATCGAATGAGTTTTCAGTAAAATGTGTTGAAAGAACTGTTGTGATGAAAGAAAATAAACACAAGCAAACACAAAACACATATACACACACACATTGAGCGACACCACACACATACAAATATTTCCGAAAAACATTCGCCGTCCGATTTTTCCGGAAAATGATCGCACGGCGACATGGGACGCGCGCGAGCATTTGCGGTGAATGGCACCGATAACAATTCGGAGTAGTACACTTCGAGCGTGGCTTGTGTGATTACGTACAAAATATATACGGCGCGAGCGTGCGAGCTTTATAAAACGCGGTTAACGGTTATCGTTTCGACCAGAGGCTATTTGTGATTGCGTAATTACAATTGCGGTGCTCCGGTTTACCGGTTATACGGACAATTCATAAGACGCGCGGTGGTCAATATATACTTGTGTCTTCTGTGCCACCAACAAAGTAGTATAGTATACTTAAGTGGAAACTGTAAAAAAAATACTCAACGGAAAACGATTTCGTGATTTTATAGATGAAAATCGGATTCAACGGCTGCAGTAAAGTACTGTTCATTGAGACATGTGCACATTGAGCGTCTGTTAATATTTTAGGCGTTCGTTTCGCATCTTTGGTTTTATTTGCCCTCGGGTTGAACAGGGTGAATTCGTTGTACGTGAGCTGGATATATATTTATGTATATTAAAGCGTGAGTTTTGCATCAATTGTATAAATTATTAGGTCTAAAATATATGTACATAAATAATAAAACATTTTGTAATATATCAAACAATATATATATATTATATGTACATACATTAACATACAATAGAGAGGTTTATGTATTCAAAAACAAAAGGCAATTAGTCAAAATGCTTGTTATCTCAATGTACGCGTGTGCGAACCAAATTTCGAGTATATACTCCGGCCAAAATAAATATTATATCGACATAAATCGGTGCGTTTTATCGGTGCGCGTAATGTGTACATACACGCCTGGCATTTTCGCGTTTATACATACATATATATTTTACCAGCTTTTCCTCTAGCTTGCACATTTTCAATTTGTAATTAAATACGTCAAATAAAAGTAAATTTATTAATACAGGGTGAGACAGACATGCATTTCATTTAAAGTCGTAATTCTTGACCAATTCTATGATGAAACGTATAAAGAAATGGAAGATGTTTGAAAATTATCGTATTTGTGGTTTGAGCGTACTGAAAAAGGCAATTTAGTGTTTTTAGTGCACATAACCTGCACATTTTTAAAAGTTATCAAATTCTGATTTACCTCAACTCGTATCACTTTAAGTTAAACTAAAATCTCAATTCGATATAAAAGCATTATTACATTTGTCAGTCAATATGTACAAATTGGGAAAGAATTGGCCAAAGTATACGCCTGTGGAAGAACTGAATAATTGTATATTACCCAGGTAATACTTACTATATTTTTTTAAAATTCTTTTCAAATAAATAAAACTAAACACCCTGTACATCAATTTCTATTTAGCGCTGAACTGCTCCTTTAAGTTCACGATACACTTCGACTACTCTTTAGTACACCCACAATTCCCACACTATAAACGCGTATATACACATACATAGTTCAAAAAACAATCGGGCGCCACCAATTTTCACTTTTCCAAATTTTATAATTGTAATAAACCGAGCCCATTTTCACGTTTCAATTGCAGAGGCTGTGCGACACAAAACCGCATAGTTTAATTATTATGCCCAGTTGAGACACCCACGCTTGTATTTTAAGAATATGACTAACTTAAGTGAGTTTTCTGTTTATCTTATTTAGTGCAGTGCATTCGATGATCTCGTATTATATAGTTCGAATCAATTGAATAAGACGCGCACAAACACACACACACAAATAATGTGAGCGTGTTTTTAACAACAACAAAAAACTCACATACATATACACAAACATTTAAAATGTAACACTTGAACGATGCTATTTCTGCGCTCTAAGTGTTTCCAAAACATTGGCATTCTGCCAACGATGCGGAGACACTGTTGTCATAGGGAACCACATGTGGCTGTGCTGGCAACAAAAACAACAACAACAATAATAATACTTATAACAGGCACCAACAAGGCGGACAGAGGCCAGAATTAAAACTAAATAAATTTATTCCGGCATGCTATCCGTGTGTTGGCTTTGTACTTATATTATAATAATCATTGTTTTTCCTTTGTTCAATTTTCACAGGACTACGAAAATCGGTGGAAACATTTGAAACATTTGTGCTGTGCGATTTTTCATCGGTAGACATCAGTTTGCACGAGGCGTCGGCAGCGTCAGCGATTACAGAAAATCGTCGGTGGTACAGTGCTTTGTGGTATAGCTGCGCCAAGCGATTTCGGTGCATTTGGAATTTGGCCTCTTTTGGTATGTGTGTGTTGTGTTTATGTGTGTTAGTAAATGTGTTTGCTATTATGTGGTGGGTTTGCACCCAGATGTGTTACCACATTAGATTTGTCCGATTTGGGTGGTATTTGTCGGTGTTGTGTGAATTTGTTTTTTTTGTGTGTCATTGTGCTCTAATTTTGAACACATTGTTTTCAGTTTGGAGTACGATGAGCAACAGCGAGGTAAACACAGAGGAGGAGCTGGACAAGTACAACTATTATGAATGTAAGTAATTTATTCTAGCATTGTTTTCTTAGATATTTACAGTTCGAGTATTTTACGATGAACATATCGAAAAAAATATGATTATATTTTCAGTTCCAGCAAATTTGAAATCCAACTTTAGGGATCCCAAATTAGAGCCGAACATATTTTCTATCTCTCAATCGTATTTGAGCAAATTTAACCGGGATATAAATGTGACATATTGAATGTATAATAACATCTATTTCACACAATATTTTTATCAATTTTTTTTTAAAGTGACGTCAACAGGGATAGTTTCCCCAACTGACCTTTATTTTTTCAATAATTATAAAAATTGCCATCATTACAAAAAAACAAATTAAGAAAAAAAA
>JANSTU010008775.1:0-16210 GCA_027564075.1 Bolitophila hybrida
CACAGTAGCTCCAATAGGAGTAGCACAGCACAAACAGCACATTAGCATGACCTGACCACTCTTGTGAACCCGTAATGATCAATGAATCCGGTGTGCGACATCACACACTGGCCCTATGTCCCACAAGGGATTACAGGATCCAATGAGATGAAATATTGTGCCCTTTAAATTTTTTCTACAAATTTTTGTTTTCTAAAACTATCATAAAACCTCAGAAAATTTTGAAGAATAGAAAAACTTATTTTCGGGTTAGAATGTCCAAAAATTAACCGGGAACCACAATCACATAATAGAAAAAAAAACAACTCATTCATATACAAAATTCATATAAAAAAACACAAACAAATCCCAAAAAAGTACCACTTGGAAACGAATTGATATTTTGTACGTATTCAACAACACCCATAAACCAAATTCTAAATCCAACTAATACCTAATTTAAATAAAGAAAAGTACGTCTTTTTTTTGCACTAAAAAACCCCGCGTATATGAATGATTAATGGGCCTGGATCGGATCGAGTGCGTGAAATCACATTTTGCCAACGTGACGGGAATAGAATATACAATGCTTTCAGCGCGTCGTTATATCGATATTCAAATGTATGTACTATATATATATTGTGTCATAAGTAGATATATGGTATATATGTATAAGATAATCTTTTAGAATATGTTTTAGGTTGATTAAAAACGGCAAAGAGGCACGGCAACGTTTCATATCCCACACCATCATACCGTGCATGAATAAACATTTAATACTATGTATTATGTATTTGTGTATTCGACCCGCGAAAAATAATAAAATAACGTTTTACACGTGATTGTGCGCTTAAAAATCGTAGTCATTCCGTTGCGTCGCATCGCATCGCCGTTTAACTGTTTAGTCATGCCTGTGTTGTACACGTCTTGTACGTGCAGCCGTATGTGTTACCCGCGCACCCCTGCAGTAATGCCACACACACACACGCACGCACTCACACTTACACCTCTCAGCGGCACGGTGAAGAAAAAGCAATTTTCCCGCAGGAAAAACAAAAACCTAAGCATCACTTTATCATATATTAAACTTTGCGGTGAGCTTTAAGTTTATTTTCATAGCGTTTCTCTCACTCTCCATGTGTTTGTGTATACATCATTGTATGGGAAACCGCAACATTTTGTATACGTATATATAATACAGTTTAAACACAAGTTCAGTCAGAGTATGTTTGTATACAATGTGTCCATGAGTGTGTGTGTGTGAGTGTATTTGAGTACGATCAGACATCGGCTGGTATGTTTACAATATACTTATAGTAATATATATATATACTGCACCAAGCCGCGTGCAGACTGTATTAGGGTAAAAATCATTGGGCAAACAGTGTTTGCTATATAATACGTGGGCTCGGATTATGTATGTATTAAGTTTCTTCACCCTTGAACACTTGGTTTGCTAAATTGATTATACGGGGGTGTTAAAAGGATACAAAGTATTTTAAATCAACAAGGTTGCTGATTTATATATATGTGACTGTGTGTGTGTGTGTGTTTGTGAGTAACTGCTTCAAGTGAGTGTTTGTCGTTAGACATGTGGTAACGAAAATTTATGGTGGTAGTGGGCGAATAAAGTTAAGAAGTGAAAGCTCGCCCTCGCACAAATGTTTGCAATCAGCATTATTCTTGTAGCACCCGCGTGAAATGGTTTGACTTAGAGTATATAGACGTCACACCACCGGCCGCGAGCAACCCCGTATAATATGAGAAAAAAACGATCAAATCATCCGTATACTGTGGGTATATATTTTCACATTAATTTTCATTTTGATTTATTGGAAACTCTGTGCACAGATGTGCGGAAAGCACATTATTGGAGATTGTTAATTTTAAAGAGATTAAAAGAATTTTCACGAACATTTCATCGATATCAGAGTACCGGAGAAGAGATACATCGTACTAAGTATTATATATATTTCATCCTTCAGTGACACAAAATTAATCTAAATAATTTAAAATGATTTGAAACCATGAACATTAGTTCAGAGGGTGAATATATTTGGCTAAAACGATCTTTATGGAGCGGTGAATCCCAATTAATTTTTTATTATAAACATATAAAATTAAGGATATCAATAAATTAAATTTATTTATTTCATCTCACAAAAGATGCATTCCACGTGAAATCGCATTTCTTTTAATGCAGACCGAAAGTTAGATTTTATTTATTTGGTTTTTTGTTATTTAATTTTTTCATTTCTAATTTTTAGATTTTGAGAGTTGCATTTCGTTTACAATATGTCGGATATAGAACTTTTACCGCTCGGACTTACGCCCTAAAGTCTATTTGAACTTTATTTAATGAGAAATAAGCTACATCGGATATATTAAATGTGCCAAATAGAAATTGGCATACGTGACCGGCGAGTAAAAATTGAAGTATGTATTTTGTGCACACAAATTAAAACCATCATTATATTTCCCAACGTATTTCCTACAAAACTATACTTTAAAACCTGTAAGGCATATATTACGACGACTTCTGCACAAGAGATTGTGTTGTTGATAAAAAAGAAAGAATTATAGAATAAGTTATAGTTGAATTATTGTAATTAATTTGATAATTTCAAATAATTTCATCATAATTCAATATAAAAGCTGAATATCTAATTCGTAAATAAAAATATAATGTAATTAAAGTTATTGTGATTATTAAAAACACTAAAAATATTTCATTTTTAAAATACTGCAATATGAACGACAGTGGTAATTAAGACATTGTTATATATTTCTGCATATCAAATGTCTACGAAATGAATACGAATACCGCCCAATATGTCGTGAGCAGTTTACATTTAAAAAAGATTTGTTTTATTGTAGTTTTTGAAGTAATTTAAAAAAATTATACCTTTTAAACTAGTAAAGAGGCCAATCATTAAAAATGTGCATGTTATTTTTTTTGTTTATTCAGTTTAAAAAAAAATTAAATTACACGATGTTTGCCCATTTTTAAACGAAATCATTGCAGTTTCCGTTACATGAATGATGAATATTTATGTATTATGTTATTATTGCATATATTTGTATTTACATAATATTTTTTTTTTTATAATTATAAAATCGTAATGTTAGTTCTTTCTGAATATTTAAAAAAAAACTTAATCCGTCATTTAAACAAATTAACAAGACTCGGGCATTTTTGGATTCTTTATCGGGCAATTAACCGTTTAACTGTACTCATTCTGACATCTTTTCTTTTTTTATAAGATAGCAGACTATATCAAGTGGTCCAGTTGGTTTTCGGATAAGTGCAAACTCTAGTCACGGGTTGCAGTATGGTCCAATCTTGTAGATTTTTCGATCTGGATGAGTCTCATACGAGTCTTTTCTCCAAAAATACGAAATCCATCCTCATTAAAAAAAAATATATATAAATATTGCCTGAAGCATTTAAATCTTTAAATTTTATCTTTACGATATTATTAAAAACATCCAAATGTTTGAGTCCCAGTTTTCTTAGAGATATCTTACTACTACATACATACATATATATAAATATGAAGTAAAAGCTTTTCATAATGAATTGAAACATCGTTTCATTTCAAGCAACATACTTTGAGGAAGCTTTCAGAATAATGAGGTCACTATCTGTCACTATGTACAAGAGACTGATAGATTTTAAAGATATTAAATGTAATCATCCATCCATCATAATGATTGAAAATCAAAACAAATATTTTGTGAATTAAATTGTTTACAGAGGAGCATATATATATTCAAACCTCTTATGTATTTTGTATACACTACATATAATAATGTATATGAAAAAACATTTGAAATTATATAAAATAACTATCCAAACCATTAGGTACAGACAACAAAAAGAGAACGCAAAATAGGCGTTTTTTGAAACTGACAATAGAAATTGTAGTAAAATAGGCTCGTTATTTATATACTTTGTATAATAAATTATTTTAAGTAATACTGTCTTTATTGAAAAAGTACACATACACGACGCTTTGTTTGCATATAATTTTATTACGTTACACACAAACTTTTTTGTTTGCATTTAGTCTTTAAACTTATTAGTCTTTGTACTCATTACCCTTTTTAAGTAATTACTTAATTTTGTTTAATTTAATAATAGAATCAGTGCATAGGCAGTACAAAATAAAATCATATATAATTAAATACTTTTGCATAATATAAACTTCAAAATGTAATTAAATAGAGCTGACTTAGATAGTTGATTTGTTCCACTACGGATAAGGACATATATAGCCCAACATTCAATGACATATCCGCCAACACATGATAAATGTTTCGATAATGAGCCAAATTATTTGGAATGATATAATTTTTAATTTTACTGCAGTTTTAATATAATATAATTTAGTATAAGCGGATAATCTCGGCTATAATCTCTATGGGCTTCAATAACTGCTCTAAGGCTTTATTAGATTCCACAGGGACTTATGCTTAAATTGACTCAGGACATTACTGATTTTATCTTCAGCCATTGTTTTAGATTTCTGGGTTGAGTACGCTACTTTTCCTTTAATTTCAGAACAAACATGTTCTATAAACATTGAAATTTTCGATGCGAAATCCAAAATGATCAAATCTGTAAAGAAAAACAGCCCCAGAGGAAGGAAGATAAATGCACAAGACGATTGTCAGGTTCCTATGTCTCAAAAGTCTCTGCAAATGTAATATTATAGAAAAACAAATCTTGTTATCAACATCATCAAATGAAACAAAATGAAAAGACTTGATTTTTAGTGATGTATAAGCTAAAGATATATTTACAACATATCTAATGGTCAGATGAATGTTCTTTTGCTATTCATGGAATCCATGGATTTTTGGTGGCAATTTTTGTCTGGCTTCGGCGGCTTATTTCTTCCGAGTTACAGCTGCTTGTTTTTAGCATCAGTGAATCAGTGAGAAGTTTATCTTTACGTCATCGAGAAACGGACGATTGTCTTCAATTGAAATTATTTGGTCCAGACTCTATGAACCGCGCTTTTGATGGGCATTCGATGGACCAGCAATTAAATGGCGATAATATTTAGATTGTTGGATTGTCTATATACGCGGAACGTCTGACGCGCTTGGTGTAATGTTGAATTGCTTAGAAACTGATTGAACACTGGCGTAATTACGTATCCTTTTTATGAAAAAAAAAACAAAAACATATCCTTGCGGGCTCAAAATAGTTCCTCTATTCATATTGGTATCGGTATTTTTTCCAAAACTAAAAATATCGAAGAATATTCGTGTTCAGCGTTATATATACATACAAAATAAACTCACTTGACAATTATTTGCGTTGATTTAATGCACTGCACACTGCATAGCATAGAGAACAACTTCTTTCTCACAGAAAATCACGCGAAAAAATGAACCGTAACTAAACCGATAGCCGTGAACTTTGTTCGCCAACATGTATCTAACCTAATCTTGTAATACCTATTTGACCCCTACTCTACAGCTAAGTGATTAAAAATAGTGTTGAACGTGTTCTGAAGTCTGTTTGTATGATATGTGTGTAGTGAAAAATTGGTGGAAATGTTGAGATAGTAAATGTGTAGTTTGTTCTTATATTGACTCGATTAAATCGAAAATTAAATTCAGATATTGTATTTGTATCAAATGTATTATAGTAGTGTTCTACAGTGTTAAAAGCGTAGATTTGGAGTCTTGCTTTATAATTTGTTCTGGCTGTTATAAATTAAATGTTCATGAAACGAGTATTTTTTTTTGAACTCTTTCAATTTTGGTAATATTAGTAATATAATAATAATTATAGTAAACGAATTCCATATTTAAAAACAGTATTCCATACAACATCTAACTAGCACCTCGTATCTTGAAATAATTGTTGTTTTCTTTGTAAATTCTTTATCATTGATGAATTAAATAAAGAGTAAAGGTCCCAGTATGGAACCTTGCAGTACTCCAGAAGTGACATTAAAAACGGTCGAACTGTATGAGTTTATCACAAACACCGCTTTAAGTTTATTAATCAAGAGTGCAATATCAACTTTGTTTAAGGTTTTACTGAAGTCAGTGTAATATAGCACATTTTTTCAAACAATTTTGATATTGAATTCAAAATACAAATTGGTCTGTAGTTTGATATAAGACTTCTATCTCAAATAAACCAGAATTCATAGAATTGTTGTATGTTGTAGTGGTATTTTGATTGTGTGGCAAGTTTTTTTCAGAAACACGTTAGGCATTCCGTCTTGAACAACGTTTTTATGCATATCTAATTTATTTATGATGGTTTCAACAATTGTTTCGGTAATTTGAATGGAATGAAGAGCATTTATAGTAGTATTAATATGAGGTGGTTGTATTTGGGTAGTTGATTGTATAGAAGAGAAAGATAGAAGAGAAAGAGCTAGTAACAAAATAAAATATGCATACTATTGAATAACCTATTTTTTAAACCATTCCTAATACCTGAAAGGAGTGCATGCACATCTTTTGCTATGCAAAAAAAAACGCATCTGCAATAAATGTTTCTTCTTAATTTATTTGACCGTCCACTTATTCTTTTTGGAAGGGAATATGATAAATACTGTTACAAATAAATAAGTTTAAAAAACTAAGACAGCCGAAGACTCAAGGTTTGGACTTTTGAATTCGCTGCTACGAGATTATAAATTGAAATTACTATCCAAAAACAGTTTAAGGAAAACCTTCTATATTAGCCGGTACAAAAACAAAACGGATCAAATGTAACAGACTCGTTGCGTACGCCTTGCCAAACTGTAATGATGAAAAAAGAAGGTGGTTCTAACTAGTATGGAACAACTCTAACGTTAATACTACTTGAGTTGGACATAGATTATTTTATATTCATTGAACTTTTTTTAATAAAGCAGTCAACAAATAAAAAACAAAAAATCTAATTTTGTCAATTTTGTTATAATTTGAATGTCTCATCATTCACTTAATTTTTCTAGATTTTAATAATGATATGTTTTTTTATTTAACCATTAAAGACTTAAAATTCGTCTAATTTTTTTAGAATTTTCTTTCGTTGACTATAATAATTTGGGATCGGCTTCTTTCCATCATTATACTCGTATAATGGTACTTTTTGGGATTGCCACAAATAAAATGTATTCTGATTATAACAGAATAAATTTATGCTTGAAAGTTGTAAATATGTTATGGTGTTAAACGAAAAAATGGTGCGGCTACCCCATTGTTCATCCAAAATTACAAAGCATGAAAGACATAAGCTACTTAAATATTTCGAAAGGTATCAAAACATATTCATCTTGAATAATGTAAAATAGGTTTTTTTGCATCATATTTCGTATACATGGTATATATATATAATAATAATAGCATGCTCTTTTTTCCCTAAGCAAACGTTTTTGAGGGTGCGCACCCCTTGAAATTATACAAAAAATATTGTATTACAATATAAAATGTTTCATAATATAATAATAAAAACTAATAAATATAAATTAATTTTAAATTATATTCGGATATCAAAATTGAAGAATTTAATTCAAAAGATAATCCACATCATGAATGGCAGGAATTTCTGTTCGAAGTGTCAGAACAAAAAGCTTACAATTTCATGCCACTTAAGTGTGAGCTCACCTGGCAGCCGTGCGCACCGGAAATGCTGCCTCATATAATAGGATATAACATTTATTCGTGTGCCCCAATCCGACACTTCCGCGTGATCCTCTAAAATGCTCTGTGCGAACAATCAATAATCGTGTTCTGGCTGCCGTTAAAGTTATTACATATACATAAATGTGGTAACTATATATGTATATATAAATAATTATATGTATATACGTAAATTCATGCATAATATTGTGTGCAATGTTCGCACGAGTGAGTACCGATTCAAATGGCTGCCAGGCATTCATTTGACGTATATAGACACATAATGTGCGGGGTAGTACGAATATTTAAACAGCACTTCATGGCCGCAACCGTATGCGCGCGTTTGCAATCCCGTTTAATTACACATTCCTGGGCACTGTTTGTTTTTGACATAATACGTGCTATATATAAATTAAGTGCACAGTTCTCGCAAATACACACACACATACACACCAAAAGCTTAATTCTGCATGCACGCAGTAAATATGTTGAATATTATACATCACACTCATAGCAAATACTGAACGTTCTGGTTTGTTGATCTGTAGACACACACACACACGCACACTTGGACTTTGAGCACACAATATATGCATATATATGTCATATATAATTAAAAGTATATATGATATAATCTACGCTGTGTGATCACGAGTGGGAGAAGTGGATCTCATCGTTCATGTCCGAATTCATTTAATTAATTTAATTAGGCGCCGTCTGTCGTTGGCTCCTTATTGTGCTGGTATTTATGCTGAACCGTAATAAAATTTTACTATGAATAGTATGCAAGAGCATTCCAGATTTTAGTTTTAGTCATATTCTGAAACATTGTTTTTAAAAAACGGAAATATCAAACCATTAGTATTACCAGTAGGATTAGAGATACTTTTTATTTTTAATACAATTGCAGCCTTTTGATATTAAATTTAGTTCTAGTCAACTGTTAACACTGCAGCTTTTAAATGTGTCTTCTATTTTACTGTAATTTTATATTAATAACGTACGTTGGTGAAGATATGATGGCAGCAGAAAGATAAGACTGCAAAAAAGCTTTTGAATTAACGTGTTTTCTTTGATTGGTCGGTGATCATCTAGACGATGGATCGATATACATAAATCAACGATCGGTCGGTGTGAAGATATTTTTATTTATTTTATAACACTTATAGTCCAATTCGACTCGTAGATAGATATATTTTTTTTCTATGACAAATGCCAAACGTCTGTATTTTTGAAATTCATTTATGGCTATTTTATTAGGTTACATTAACACGGTATGCAAGGTAGACAGAAGATTAGGCACTTTATAATGGCATCAGTAATAAGTTTCACGGCTATTTGCGCCAACCCTATAGCTTTAATATTTCTGTTCTTCGCAAGGCAAAACCGTATAATCAGATGGTGCAACCGGTTAATTCCGGTAAAACTTTTTACTAAAAATAAATAATAATAATAATAATAAATTTAATATGGAAAATATTCAAAAACTAAAGCTTTTTTGTTTATGTGAACTAAAAATCGTTTTTTTTTTTTGAAGCGTAAATTCAACCAAACATTTTGGAGTCATAACCCAGCAAACATGCATGCAGGACCCAATCACTGACGCCTTTTAGAAAGCTGGGAAAGAATAACGGACTCTTTGGAAAGTTTGGGGTCGGCAGAAGTTCTTTTGACAAAAGACATTTGAAATTTAAGATCCATCTGAACTAAAAACAGCCATGGTGGTCCAGTCCAAAATATCCAGATTTAACAAAGATCAACAGACAAAATACTTGAGCGTGCATTTTTTAGCGTGTCAAGCATGACCATATGATTATACCGATCACTTCGTACAAGTTCTCAAGGTGGCACATAACGACTTCTCTTCTTGTTTTGGTTCTGGTTCGCGACTAGGCCAGCACCTATCGCCAAATACTCTATTTAACTGGCTGCGATTGCAAGCTCCATTAAATGCATCACGACCCAAAGTGTCAATTTGCGTGAGTTCATAAAAAACCGGTAATATGTGATAATTTGGTTAAGATGATCCACAACTCCCATGGATTTATTATTGTCTAACCACATCATTCCAACCATCTCCTTCTTATCGTATCTGGAAACGATATCCATTGGATCCTTACCGACAAAGTTGGACACAAAATCACCAACTGGTTTACCGAGTAACTTTTTTTCGATTTCCAATTATTATTTTTTTTTTTAATAAAAGGTTTTCGTTACGTTGGTCAAGGAATCATTCTCATCTCCTGATTACTTTAAATAACCCATGAAGCTTTTGCCCTATAAGCCTAACCGTGCTTGGTGAACTTGTTAAAATTCTAATTCACACGTTGACTGCAAAGTTACGATCATACAAATTCGGATTTCGCAAAAATCTCTCAACAAGTTATCAGATACTTAGACTTGAAAGAGAAAAGGTACACAAGTATTTTTCTAGGCATCGACACTGTTTGGCACGATGATCTTATCCACAAGCTTTTTCAAATCGATCCTTTTTCTCCATACCTGGTGTGACTTCAAAAATTATACTGATTCCAGACGGCACCAACTCTCAACCAGCATAAAAACGCAACATACCTCATAATCGTCCTAGGCGAGCATTAAGACCACAAACTGATAAAAGCATTGAAAATCATAGCACATTAAAGTTTTCAAAAGCATCTTTCGTCCTGTGTTATGTTAGTGTTAGGGATGTCTGGTTTGGATACACACTTTCGACGATTACAAAATAAAACAAAACAGTGCATTGAAACGTATGCTAGTTGTGCCACCCTGGTACAAAACAACATCTATCATGGAAAAAACTATTATCAGACATATTGAAGATTATATAGATGAAACAATCATATACTGATTTGAAGAAAGGAAGAAAGGACCTTGGACTTGGACAGTCAAATCATCCGCGATGTCTTCCAACATTAAAACTGATGCATCAAAATTATTCTCTATTTTTTTATTACCCAGGCAATTTTTCTTTGAAACTATTATCAGTTTTACAGCTAACATATCTGAAATTCTTGAAAAAAACTTATTTATCTATATTTTTTAACTGGTACTTTAGAAGTATATATATATTCTAATAAGTTGGGATTTAACCAGAATGGAAATGTAACACATTGGAATAAATATAATAGAATATTGATATATGAAATATCGTATATATCTGTACTTGTTTGATTGAAATTATATTATCAACAATAAAGTAGAACATTGTTTTGTTCTCAAAACAACATTGAAAGCACATAGGTAGTATTGTAAAAAAACCGTTTGATATTGAAGCTATACTGTACTTTTTTGACTTGTACTTGAAGTTATACTGAACTGTTGTACTTTCTAGAATGTTTATCTTTATTTTTATCATATCATATCATATCATATCATTTCATTTTTTATATTTGTACTGGAAATAAAAATTGGTACTTACAAATATAAATTTTAACAGTCGTAAAAAACAATATATTTTTTAAATCGTATTTTTTTTACAAACCCTATGAAACATCTAAAATCTTACATATTAATAGTAAAATAATATTTCACCATGCTCCTGTTGACTCTCTGCCAATAATAATTTAAAATTTAACAAATAATATTTTCCAGAAATAGGAATTTAATAACAATTGTAATCTACTAAAGTACTATATTTGAAAAATACTTTGGTCTCGCCAAGTTTAAACCGAAAACCTATAATTTCTTTCTTATTATATTAATGTGTATATCTGTCAAGCGGCAAACAATAAAATCTATTCAATATAACTTTTAATGATATGCCTTTGTTATTTGCCATCAACCAATTCAGTGTGCGCTAAACTCTCTATAACCCACACAGCTCAATTTAATGCAATTCACTAAACCTTGGACCCGTGTCAGAAATCCCGAATTGGGTCACATATTATATGAATGCGCCAACTATTTGCTGTATTCCCTGTACGTTTTGTTATGCTTTGCACATATACATATACACACCACTCTGACAACCATATATATATATGTAGCAGCAAATATACATATACTGCTGATTCTCAGTGTATTACATAGTAATAGTTGCCAGTCCCACAATTACCCGCTTATTGAACTTTCAACTCAAACTATAGTAGATCTTTCAATGGACCCTGGCTTGCTCTCTATCTTATAACGCTGCGACAGCACTACAATAATTAATTGAACTTTGCTCGCTAAAACGCGAACGGCATTTGAAATGTGGGATAAGTCTATATGTGTGTGTGTGCAATGTGCATGCTGCATTTGAGGGTGTGTCAGCTTCGTATATATATATATAGCACAGCCAGAACTTGTGGCTGTGCACCAGGCGAACAAAGTGAGATCTAAACATTACAAAATACACCAACAATTTAATAATAATACACCTAATAATAACTTCTACTTCTATGCAAAATACGAAAGTGCCTTTTACACACCAAAACGGAGCTCTGTACATTGTGAATGCAAATCCAGAATTGCTATATAGATTGTATTCATGTAATATACATCAGTAGGTAGTGAAGTATGCTACACTATATTACAAGTTCTCTGAGAATTATGCGGTTTCGGCGGCAGAAAAGTTTGTGTAAATTTGTATTTAAGTATGAAGTTTATGCGAAAATTATTCGCTGGTCTAAAGTGGCTTCCATAGTGCGGTTGCTTTCTGTATATAGTATAATTTGGTATATGTATTTTTATATACTCTACATCGAGCAGAGAATGTATTTATACGGAAAGCGAGAAAGATTACATGCTGTTGAATGGTGTGCACAGGGCGCGGGTGAACGCGTTTCGAAGAGGGCTTAAGGGCCCGAACACATAAAGTTTATACAGGTGAATGCGGTGTATACATGTGTTTGTGTTAAAGAGTGTGTGCTTAGGCCTGGTGCCAGGCAAAAGCTGCCGATTACACGCGTCCTTGTGCTCAATTTGAATATCCGCAAAAGCTCGCGCCTCTCGTATACACTCCATAATAAGCGACGCCTGCGAGGACAAATATGACGATGGCAAAAGCGACAGACGCCAGTGAATATGGCTTAAACATATGCATTCCTTGAAGTCAGAAAATATGTTTACAACGCGCAAAACATCCCTCTCGTTTGAATGGCGTGTTTTGTTCCGTGAACGAACGCGCATTTACGTACCTTGAGATAAACTGATATATAGTACATATACATTATGTATTATACATACTTTATATATATTAGTGTTTTATGTTGTTTGTTTTTGTATACTTGTACTGAAATACTGGCGTGCGTTAATCTCATTTATAATTGGATATTAATATGAAACCGCAAAATGCACATTAATGCGCGATTAGCATCAAAACGTATATGTATACATAAAAAAAACCAAGAATGAGAATATTGTGTGTTTGGCGCGATGTTATTATATATACACTACACAGGGTGTAGGAAAAGTAAGATTATTGCCATCTTATTTCTTAGCCTATCTGCGTGTGTATATGTTAATTGATGACATCAATATTCCGTTATTCCAAATTAATAATTGCTATTAATAGCAAGATGAACCTACTGATTTAATGTGTTATATTTGAAAAACCGGGAATCGTGGTCCCCATCGCCAGTGAACGCGTTATAGATAATGATAATGTGCCATAATAATAGCCATAGCCGCGTGGGTTACCGTATAGGCCTGTCTTATGGGAGGTCGCCGGTTCAATCCCGCCCGGCAGACCGAAGTGTTTTTCGAATGTAGCACTTTAAATCAGTAGTTTCCTCTTGCTATTAATAGCAAAATAGATTAATTGGTTTGGAATAACGGAACATTAGTCATCAATTAACATATACACACGCACCCTGTATAGAACAATAAGTGTATGATGAAGTGTTGATGATTCCGAATATAAAATAGCAAGATAGATCTCAATGCATAGTTATTAGTTAGTTGCATAGTTATTGCAAAGTTATTAGAGTTGCGTCAGGGCAAATTAAAAATCCTAACCATCGGGTATATGTCGTTAGTGTTAGAGCACAGTAGCTCCAATTGGAGTAGCACAGCACAAACAGCATGGATGGTTTGTTTGTAAAAAACCAAATATTAAAACATTTTCACACATTTCCAAATCGATAATAATAGTAATTGTTGATTTGATTGTCAAACGAAAATTTTAAAATCAAAACATATATTACATATATGTAATTTCGTTCTATTTATTTTCAAAATTTGTTTTGTGTTTGATAAGTTAGGTTATCCCATTTGATTACGCACATTCACGCAAAATATTCGAATTTAATTTTGAATAGGATTAGTCAAAAACCTCTTTGTTATTTTTTTTGGTAGAGGTATTTGCTTGACTAATGCCTCCTATCAAACCTTGGACCTCACACATGTCGCTTCGTGCAAAAATTTAGTAAAAATGTCCGTGATAATCAAACGCAAGAGGAACGTACAGAAGAAAATGAATGGATGAATGGACGTACCAGGTTCGCGCTGCACAATCACCAAAATGTTACTACTGTTCTTGCCGTATAACAGCATTATAATGCACTGAAGTTTAAATCAGAAACTCCTGGCATATGCTACGCTGGTGTCAAGGTGAAATTGCCTGTTGGTGACTCGGCAATTGAACAGGAGCAGTTCAGATGCTAAAACGTTAATTAGCTCGAAAAATTGTGTTACGAGACCGGCGTAAAATATATATTATACAGATATTAATGTGTGTACATATAATTTATTACGCCAGTCCTTTGTGACGTTCGAGCTAAAAGTGAAATGATCAAAAGATGATAAGATTGTTCAAAACCGCATTGGATATAATAATGCATTCTGGCGACCACAAAATCATTATCAGAGCAGAAATAAGTCCCGCTGGAGGCCATTCGAGAAAATTCAATTATCTCACTATCAATGAAGTCACAGTGATGATTGTTGGCAAGAATGTGGAATCAAGCAATATTGTTCTCAAGCGTCGTGATGGTGGACAATTTCAGAGTCATCTCAATGAATTTCTATGCTTATCGATTGATGATTCGGCAAGATTTTGACAATCATCTGTAGAGATATCGACGGTTGTTTCAACAGTACTTCGTCGTAATGTAAGTCTAGGTCGAAACGGAGCGCCTCAATTTCATTCGTGTTAATCAGTCGATGTTACGATCAGTTGCACTGCACGTTGCACGAGTATTCAAACAAAATGGATTACATCGTTAAGCAGAAGGGTTTTGGCGAAGCCCGTTGTTGGATGTACTCGGTTGAATGGCAGAAGCGTGGTTTACCACATTCACACATTCTGCTTTGGATGTTCGATAAGATCCGTCCAGATCATATTGATTCGATCTTCATTCACAGCAGGTTCAGTTTGAATTGAAATATCTAGGTGCAGAAGTCATCATTATTTAGCTAGATTTGATGTGGATTTAAAACTGATTTGGGCGAGACGAATTTCGCCGTGTCCATGAGGTTATAATTATCATATTTCCTGGCAGTTTGTATAATTGCTACTGTTTGATTTTGAATCACATTATATTTTTAATTTACTTTAAAAATTATTTGTATTATTTATAATTGTAATTAAATTTTTTTAAATTCTAATTTAATGGTTACATTTAATATTATATCTTATATTTTTAATTTTAGTGACAGATTTATGATAAATAAAAATATTTTATTTATATTATCTTATTTTACAATTAATTATATAACAGTCAGTAATATTCTAATATAAAAGTGAGGAGAACGTGGTGGAGTAGTGATCTCAATAAATCTATAAATAATTCTCATCATAAAAAATAAATAAAGTTAACAAGTATATCGAAATAACAAGAAAATAATATAAATACTATAAAAATAACCTAGGAGTTCCAGCTGCCCTTTCAGCCAAGTACGCGACTTGCGACACAATCAAATGTACGGTGTCCGTAACCACTTGTACTACGTTTAGTAAACTAATAAATGGAAGAAATTATTTGTTTTTATCTGAAAACTAAGTAAAACCAATTCACTACCTTCGAGTCTTCGTGGTGTTTTTGAAGTTAGCAGGATTTTTATTGATGATATCAGTCCGTTGGTTGTCCGATGAAATTGTATTATTGCGGAAATGGTAAGTAAGAGCAATCACGAAAATAATAATATTGGCAATGGCAATTTTTGGTAATGGTGACAAGACATCGTTGGACAATAAATCGAAGATATTATTAAACTATTACAAAAATATTTTTGTAAGGTTTAAAATGTTATTAATATAATTAAATGTTTAGTTTTTGATATTTACCCTAGACTCATTGTTAGATTCAAAATTATTTATAAAATTATCCATGCTGCAGGAGTTTGTGTAAACGTAGTACTGACTGATAGGTATAAGAAATTTTAGCTCACACACATTGTACTCTTTTTATACATAATACGATTTGGTTATCACTTATCACAAACGCATACTAAGAAATAAACAGTTTTAATTGTACGCTTCGAAATTTATATTATATGTGTTTGTTATGAATTATGATAAATGAATACAATAATCTTCGCTAATCGATCGCATGATTTATATTAAAAAAAATTAATGCAAATGTGTCTAATTATATTATTATCAAAAAAGCAGTTGGATAATAAAATAATTAGGCTCATTTGCATTACTTTGTAAAGAATTATTATA
>JANSTU010008786.1:0-16202 GCA_027564075.1 Bolitophila hybrida
AGAACAACTAGGTTGGTTCTTGATAAATATTCTAGAAGTTCTTTACCTCTAAAATTCGTATCGCTGCTGCCCCAGCAGATATGAGTATTTGCATCTACTGAAGAAGTTGCAAGTTAGACAGCTCACAATATGTGACCAAGGCTGCTAGTTCCTCGAACGGTGGTTACAGTACGGAGTCGTATGGAAGATATACTTATGCTATCACTGTTTCTTGTCATTATCCGTTGATGACGTGTGATATTTATTAGCCACCACGCACGTTCTAACCTTGTTTTGGGTGGGAGCGGAAAAACATTTATAACCGGGGATTTTAGGGCCCTTGATTACTCCATTCCACTGCTACGGCTCTTGGATAAGAGCCATATCTATCTGTCCAGTAGCCATGATAATACTCATGACAGCTGCCTGGTAGTGGTGCAGATTTATCTGTATAATTTTAAAAGAGGGATAGTTTGACATCGGAATTAACCGTCACTAATATATTGGCCCGTCCCTCATTTGTGCATTTGCTGCAGATCCTGCATTTTTCTTCTCATAGTTATCCACTTTCTTTGCTAATCTAGCGGCAATTGATTGAGGACTCCTCTGATAAAATCTCGACGGCTTGTTTTGCGTATTTGTTGACGAACCACTTAAAGCGAAAATGTCAACAACTTTTCTTCTTACTACCAGGTTTTTTCTCCTGTTTCCAGTAGAGGAGGGCTGATAGTTGCCCTTGGTTTGCTTCGAGTGATGTTGAGGCGGGGTTGCGGCTTTTGCCGCTGAGGTGGATGGACCTGAAGTTCAGAATGCACCCACTCAAAGATAGTGGATGAGTCCAATTATCTCTGGAATGTGTGCCCTCCTCCGTCCACAAGTTCTGTTGTATCTGTATCGCTGGCCTTCTATCCGCCACCTGGGACGCGCCTGGTAAGTACTCAACCCTCAGGATACACTCACATATTGTATACATTATAACATTTGTCAATTTTACCATCATATGTGTGACCGTTAGGCAAAAATCGTTTACACTCAGTCAGTCAAACAAAACACCACACAATGGTCATCTTCGGAAAGAGTCTCGCGCAGAGAGTCTTTAATCATTATCTGACTACGCATTGGCCATTTTAAACTCACTAACCACCACCTTCTTGAATGAACTTTTCAGCCCACCTTAAATTTTTGCTCAGATTTACTTAATACTCATCATCTATTTACTTGCAAAAGTGACAACCAAATTCAAACATGTAGTACTATAGAAGCGCTTAAATAAACTGAATTATTTATAGAAGTGTTACCCAACTGAGATGTATGCAGAACCCAAACACATGCGCCTCTACTTTCTCCTGTATTGATGAGATCAAGAATATTATAAAATCTCTTCGTCCATGCAGTTCCAGTCGCTGAACTTTTATAATAAGTGTCTGGAACAGTGCTACTGAAAATGGTTTATATTTGTATCTGGATTCAAACTCACGGCTCCTGGGTTGAGATACCTAGACGTAGACCACTACTCCGCTACTGCCAATGTGGTACACCCAACATTTAATGGAAATCAGTAAATTTTGGAGTAATTCATGCCAAATCACACCTCACACAAAATGATTCGTGTAAACCAGTAAATATTATATTGATAAATGCAAATAATTGATTTATATTTATATTTTATTTATTATTTATATATTTATTTATTAATACATTTAATAAAATCAAGTCATTTTTGCCAATTTAAAAAAATATTTCCTAATTCCATATTATTCGTAAAATATTACATTTTTCTTCTTTTTTTCTCAGGCGTAATACATTTAAAATGGAAATCATGTAATATATATTTTTTTTTTTATAATTGTCGACTGATCCCAAAGTGTTTTGTATATCCTATACCACCACCCTCCGTCCCATTGGTGGACCACTTCTACACTTTTTTCATCCAGCGCTAAATGTGTGCTCGGAATGATGACCGATGACAATCCTAACGGTGAGGCACCACTTTCCAATTCCCAAAAAATCCTTTTCACAGCCTCGATACTCATTTCAGCTTGGTCTATGAACAGATGAGAAGATCGTTCTGCTAGTGTCAACAGGAATTCAACGCACTGCTTTCTCTTGCAATGTTCTGTAGAGTTATTCCTCTATTATAGTAGCCCCACTCCATCTTGTCGCCCTTCTTATATAAAGGATAAATGATTGCAAGCTTCCACTCGTCCTTTCCACTCTTCCTTTTTCCTAATATGCTCAATTAGCTCATATAACGACATCCATAATGCTTCTTCACCATATTTAAAAAGTTTTCCGGGAAGGGTGTCAGACCCCGGTGATTTATTATACTTAAGCTTGAGAATAACATCATTAACTTCTTGTAGTGATGGTTTAGCGATAAATGGTTGCGCAGTTTGGTTGTATTCTTATTTTTAGCTTTAAATCCATTCTTCCCTCTCTTTCTTCCTCCTCTCTCTCCCGTCATGCCTTTATCCCAGCCCTTCGTTATCTTTCCTTCCCCAACCCTCCTCTTTTATTACTCTATACCTACTTCCCCAGTCTCCGTTAAACAATCAGCGACAACATCACAGTTTCTACGATCACATCACATTCTAATCGCTTAACCGTTATATATTCTCTCACATCGCGAGATGTTCTCGTATCATACATAAAATGATTAATACAGTTTAATTTAATAAATCACTTTGCCCGAATAACATTGGTCCCACGGATTTCTCGATATGGTCGTTCCCGAACCCGCCCCTGATGATCCCAATCGTTAAATATTTTCGAAAAAACAATATCCATATGCTCTCAACGACGGAATGGACAAAAGGAAGTCTACCTCAGTATTATACCTAGCCAGCAAGAGAATCTCATGGAGATATTTTGAACATCACACACTCGATGATGATTTGAATCGTACTAAGGTCGCTATCATCCAACATCAGTCTCAACAAATTTCATCACTAAGTTAGAGCAGTACATATCACAACAAACCAAATCACAAGTAATTCCATCTCATTTTGCACCCCTGAAAATAACGCGTTCGCGTTCACAGAATTCTTGGTATTTGGACTATTGAATTAGCCCCGGGTAGCAATATAAATAAAGTTATGAAAATTAACTATTTACTCAATCAAAAAGTATCATTTGAAAATGTCTCAGTTAAATAATAATAATAATCTTAAAATTTTACATATTAATGCAAACAGTGCTACTGAAAGCGTGCAAAAGTTGTAGCGATACCCAAACGCGGTAAAACTCGATCCGAACCATCTAATAAGCCTTCTAAACATGTTCACTTTTGAAAATGGTAATCCAATCCCGTCTCAACACGTCACACAACAGTTTGGATTTCGCAGACAGAAACAGCAATATTCTTTCCATATTAACAAAAACTCACAAAGCATCGAAAAAGATGGAGTTCTGTACCCATTTACCGCAAGAAAAACATTGCTCCACATAGTAAATAAGCCCACTGTCTTCAATCGTTCGTCCTCTGTTAGTGTATGGAGGCCCGGATTGGAAATATGGCACAGGCACATTTGCAACGATTACAACTTTCACAAAACAGGATTACATATTAAACCGGTTTGAAGAAAGAACTTTGAACTCGGACTATCAAATGATCCGCGATATCCTCCAACACTAATACTTAAACCTAAAATGCAACATAGTGATTTCTTATTTAATGTCTTCCTCAAAAGGTTTTTTTTCGTAACCCACGCGTTTTCCCTTAAATGTTTCCCTAAATCCACACGCTTCAAAATTACTACCAGTTGACAACTAAATTATTATTATCTATCTTGCTCTTTTAAAATCAGAATCGTGAATCATCACCACCATCATAAACTTATATTTGTTGTATTTCTATGGGCTATGGGCTAATGACTTTCATCACACTGACATTTATTTCATAAATCGATGTAATTGAAAAACTAGAAATAGAAGCAATGATCTTTAAACCAACAAGATCCTACGATTATTCATGGTATTTTACACAAATTTATCTCATTGGATCCTTTAATCCCTTGTGGGACATAGGGCCAGTATTTCATTTACCATCACGAGTTCAAACGACTGGTCCGATCATGCTAGTGCTGTGCTACTCATATTGGAGCTATTTTTGCACAAACACTCATCCCGATGGTAAGGAACCTTAATTTGTCCAGTTTGCGTCTCTAACAACTTTGCAGGGCAAATGCGCATATTTTTGAGATATCTCTATGCATCGAGATCTATCTTGCTATTTATATTTGGAATCGTGAATCATCAACGTCATCACACACTTATTGTTCTATACAGTGTGCGTGCATGTTAATTGATGACATTAATGTTCCGTTATTCCAAATCAATAACCTTTTTTTCAGAAATCGGCTATTAATATCAAGAGGAACCTACTGATTTAAAGTGCTACATTCGAAAAGCACTTCGGTCTTCCGGCCGGGATTGAACCGGCGACCTTCCATAAGCCAGGCCAACGCGTTAACCTACTCGGCTATGGCTATGGTTGTGTGTATATTTGAAGACATTTGTTGCTTTATTTCAATGCCACAATAAGGGATTGAAGGATGGGAGACAAGTGTTCATATATCAAGACATCAAATAAAAATATAGTATAACCAAATCTATGTATATTTAATACAAATTTATATATATATAATTGTTGAAGTATTACAATAATAAATTTAAAAACTTTAATTATTTAATAACAACTTAAAATCAAATTTAGAAAATCTCAAAAAAGCTCTTTTTTAATTTTAATCATAATACATTTAATCAACTTCTTCAATGGTAGGTCCGCCAGCGGTACTTCGAGTTTCTCCTCCAGATGCTCCACCAGAATTACCATACATTCGCGTTACAATTGGTCCACACACTCGCTCCATTTCCTTTTGTTTATACTCGAACTCTTCTTTTGATGCCATCTGATTAGAGTCCAGCCAACGAATCGTATCGTTACACTTATCTAGAATTACTTTTTTATCTGTTTCCGAAATTTTACCAGAAAGGTTATTGTCCTCGACAGTATTCTTCATATTAAAACAGTACGATTCCAAGTTATTTTTAGCCAAGATATTCTCTTTTTGCTGATCATCTTCGCTACGGTACCTTTCGGCTTCATTAACCATTCGTTCAATCTGTTCTTTAGTTAAACGTCCTTTGTCATTGGTTATTGTTATCTTGTTCTCTTTTCCAGTAGATTTGTCAGCTGCGGACACATTTAATATGCCATTAGCATCAATGTCAAATGTTACTTCAATTTGAGGTACACCACGTGGAGCGGGCGGTATGCTAGATAACTCGAATTTTCCAAGGCTATTGTTGTCCTTTGTCATGGCACGTTCTCCCTCGAATACTTGCACTAGAACGCCAGGTTGATTGTCCGAGTATGTTGTGAAGGTTTGTGTCTGCTTTGTTGGAATAGTTGTATTCCGTTTAATGAGAACAGTCATAACACCACCGGCTGTTTCAATCCCTAATGACAATGGAGTAACATCAAGTAGTAGCAAGTCTTGAACAGCTTCCGATTTGTCACCGTCTAAAATTGCAGCTTGAACCGCAGCACCATAGGCAACCGCCTCGTCAGGGTTGATCGATTTATTTAGTTCTTTTCCGTTAAAAAAATCCTGCAATAGCTTCTGCACTTTTGGAATTCTAGTCGAACCTCCAACCAAGACGATTTCATTAATTTGTCCTTTTTCCATTTTTGCGTCTCGCAAAGACTTGGCAACCGGATCCATAGTATTTCGGAAAAGATCTGCATTGAGCTCCTCAAATCGTGCTCTAGTAATTGAGGTATAAAAGTCGACTCCTTCAAATAACGAATCTATTTCAATACTAGCCTGAGTTGAAGCGGACAATGTTCTCTTGGCTCGCTCACAGGCCGTACGTAAACGACGCAATGCTCGCTTATTAGTGTTGAGATTTTTTTTGTGCTTTCTCTGAAATTCTTCCACGAAATGATTAACCATTCTGTTATCAAAATCTTCACCACCCAAATGCGTATCTCCTGCTGTTGACTTCACCTCAAAAATACCATCTTCAATCGTAAGAATACTGACGTCAAATGTACCTCCACCCAAATCAAAAATCAACACATTTCTCTCGCCGCTACCCTTTTTGTCCAAACCATAAGCAATTGCTGCGGCAGTAGGCTCGTTTATGATACGCAAAACATTTAAACCAGAAATGGCACCGGCATCTTTGGTGGCTTGTCTCTGGCTATCATTAAAATATGCGGGCACTGTAACCACAGCATTTGTAATTGTGTTACCAAGAAACGCTTCAGCTGTTTCCTTCATTTTTCCCAAGATCATCGATGATATTTCCTCAGGAAAAAAGTTCTTTTTTTCCGATTTGAATTCAACCTGGATTTTAGGTTTACCGGCATCGTTTATTATGGCAAAAGGCCAAAGTTTCATATCGGCTTGCACAGTTGCATCATCAAATTTACGTCCAATAAGCCGTTTAGCATCTAAAATAAAACCAAAAATCCTATACTTTAAAATATACTATAATTAATTTGCTAATTTTCCGATTACCAAAAATAGTATTTGAGGGATTCATGGCAACCTGATTCTTTGCGGCATCTCCGACTAAACGTTCGGTGTCCGTAAAAGCTACATACGAAGGAGTGGTACGATTTCCTTGGTCGTTTGCTATAATTTCCACTTTGCCATGCTGAAAAACACCCACACACGAATATGTGGTGCCCAAGTCAATGCCAACTGCTGGAGCTTTAGCCATTATGTATCTAAACGTAGTTGAATAATGAAATCAATTTCTAGAATATTGGCACGTTATACGCATCAGATTAAAATACAAAGCAGCTAGTATATAAATAGACAATTTGCTTTTAAATACCTTTTTTCCTCAAATTCTGATATAAATGTTATTTGTATTGAATTTGTGTTGTTTACGTATTTATTGCGTATTATATTTAAATCACTTTTCACTCACTTTAAATTTGAATGTTCGATCTTTACTGTTCGATTTTATAATGCCAACTGATTGGGTCACTCGAATGAATGATGTTTTTATTTAGTAAAACTTTCTTGATCTAATTCTAGAACCTCCTCGAAATACACTGTATTCGCGTGCACCGACTGCAAATATAAATGCAATATATATAATATAGTATTTACTCTTTCATATCAAAGACTCGAACCGGTTTAGATAATATAATATAGTCAATTATATTGCAGATTACATATATATTACATACACATACATATAAATTTTATTTACAAATAAAAATGTAGGTATAATTATAGATACACCGTTGACCCATCACAAAAGTTGATAACATTTTCTTTATCATAGAAACATTTAAAATGCATATTATTACAAGTTAGACCTTATAAAAGGTTTGATATAGAGTTCAAATGATTTGTTTACTGGCTCCTGATTGAGCGGACTCTTTTGTGCTTCTGCAAACAATCGTTCGTAAACATTTCCATCGTATGCACCAAGTGCTGATCCTACAACCTTGTCTGGAATATCGAATCCGTCCACTACGCCAACCGCATTAGGACGAATCTTACTAAGCACATCTTCCAGACGTGTCTGTAGCTGCTGAACGTCTAAATCGGTCATCCCAGAGAACTGCATAAAGTGTAACGTATAAACTTTCAATTAAAAAAATAAAAAAAAATAAAAACAAATAGAAAACATACTCGCAATAGATCCGCTAAACACTTCATGCATGTTTCTATGGCGTACAATTCGATGAGTTGATGTAATGTGGTTGATAGTGCGGTCGATACTGTACGACTAAGATTTTTGGTCATCTCGTATGAGGATTGAACAAGAAATGCTCGACAGTGAGCTTCCGCAGATTGTGCAAGCTCAATGGATGTCATGTTAGACGCTTCCTCATGGCTATGGCCAAGTTTTTTTCTATTTTCAACGTGCTCGTATGCTAATCGCACTTTGCTTTTTATTTAAAATTAAGATTTTACATTAAAGCTTTTAATTAATATTACATAATACTTACTTTGCTGCCGCTGTTTGAAGAGCTTCAATTATACCGGGTATAGATGAGTCAAATCTGTTGGTTTTTGATTGATTAATCTTACTAAGATAGGATACAGTTGGCACTAAAGTGGCTCCCTTTAGTGCCTGACTCCATGTTTTCATCAAATATCTACAAAAATATTTAAATTAAAATAAATAAAATAATTAAAAATATTATGTTTATTTTAAAAATGAATTACCTCGCTGTTTGCAACAACAAAACCGTATTTTCACCTTCATACGTACTGGCTGCTGTGACTAGTCCGTATGTTGTGGGTAGGTTTGAGCACTCCATGTAGCCATGACCACCGCAAGCCATTCTTAACTGCTCGACTCCGGTCGCAGCGTCCCCAGTACACACTGCCTTTAAACAGCATGATATAGCATGCAATTCGGGAAGTCTTTCCAAATTCCCTTGATCTAATTCGGACGTTACTTGATTGTACAAGTCCCAAATATAGTCTGCTGTTAGTTTAAAGACAACACATTTTGCCAAATTGGGAAATAGTTTATACTGTTGTGTAACATGATCGATGACTTGTGGTTCTGGTTGATTTGGATCAATGGGACTTTGTCGTCGCACGGCTGAATAGCGCACAGCAATGGTGACCGCTTTTGATAGATGATTTGCCATATCCTTAATAATCACAACTCGCACAAACATCATTGTTCCATAGGTAAGTACAGATGATGGTGCCTTTATATAGGTACCGTCTTCTAGGACTTGTGCATTTTTCATAAGCATATTTTTGCGAGGAATGCGCACATTGTTGAAACCAAGGTATCCGTTATTAACACCTTTCATCCCTAGTTTTGGTCCAATCTCACCAACATGGACACCAGCCATAGGTTGCCATGTCTCTTCATCTCTTATCTGCACAATAAATGGATGTATACCATAACATTTTCCTTGTGTATATAATTGGGCTACAACCACTGCGTAATTTGTGCTATGACCCACTATATAGAAAATATACGACATTAATAAATTTAATCATATAAAAATTGGTTCTACTTACAGCCACCGGGCCACCATTTATAGGCTGTAATTGTTGGACTATGTAAAACGAATTCCTCAGTATTATCATCGTATGTAGCCCTAGTTTCAAGCCCACGTATAAAAGTTCCGTGACCCATTTCAGTCTAGTAAAGATATAAAATCTATTTTTTTTAAATAATAATATAATATTGTTTCTACCTGAGCATATGTACCCAAAATGTTTAAGTTCCATGCACGACCCATCCATTCGGCTTGTTGCTCTGGAGTTCCTTGTCCCATTATGGTTGGCAAAAACATGACAAAATGTACTCCTAATGGATTTCCATCCTTTAATATACCTGAGCCCAATAAACCGCCAAGCAAAGCCCTTCAATAAAAAAAATCATTAATTAATAATAAAAATAATATTTTTTTAGAAATTCACTAACATGTAATTGTCTACGCCCGCCAATCCTTCATCCTGGAGTTGACGCACTTTGCTGAATACGATTAAAGCCTTTCGGATACTGTATTCATAAAGCTCCTTGTGCGACAAGTATGATGGTGGAATATCATCCTGTAGCGCGGGGTCGTCCAGAAAGTAATTCTCTATATAAAAAAGCATTAGTTCGTACATATATTTTTATCTTTGTGTTTGATAACGATTGCGTTTTATTTGTTAAGTTAAATACTTCTGCGAAATTAAGCTAAAAACAAATTTGGATGATATTACGATGTCTTTGAAGAAGTGGAAGTAGACTCTGGCGAATGAAAATGAGGGTCCGAATTATAAGCTAAAAAAAGTAATAAAGTAATAAAACAATTTCTCAGTGAAATAGTGTCAAATTTTAAAATTCGTTCTACATTTGGCTCTGCGCAAGAGCAAGTCGGGCTATAGAGTAGCCCTATGCCATTTTAGAAACTCGTGAATAAAACCGTGTTATAAAAATAATTGTATCTTTAAAAAACACACATTATAAGTTATTAAGTTTTTATGAATGCGTGCATTATATTGTACAATTATAGCATACGTCATGCTATATCGAAGAAAACGACGCAAGAAAATGAACGAGGTCAGGAAATTTGAACTTTAAACATTGATATTTTATTTGCACATCTTTGAAATTTATCTAACACAATAATATAATTGTTTTAAACACTAACCTCTTTCCCTTTTCTCCTTAAGTTTCTGGGCTCCGCCGATCCACCAAGTAGCCAGTTCCTCAATTTCAAAAGTACACTTTCTGCGTTCATTCTCCAAATCTGGATTTACTTTTGCGACAACTTGTCCAGGCATATTTTTTCACAATGATAAATAATATCCAGTAGAATTGGTATATATTTATGTGTTTAAATGATATATCTTATTGTTTTCTTTCTTGAAGAACGATATCACGCACATATACAAAATCAAATATCTAAAAACACAATTAATTTCACTGTGCCTGAACAATGACCAATAAGAAACAAGCAACAGATAATAAAATATACAAGCAAGAATGACTGTTTATATTGTTTTATTATGAAAAAAACCTGTATAGTAATGTTTATATTAAATGACTATGTTGCTTATCTTGTAAAATTGTAGTGAAAAGCCTTGTGAATCAACAGAGATATACAGATGGATTATGGATTATGTATGGATAAATGTATGGTGTTTTTGAGTTTTTGACTACTTGTATTTTGTATGTTTTACTCACAGATAGCTGGTTGTGTATATAATATGAAGTTTTGACAATCACACATGAAAATTGACAATCACTTTTGAAAACCTACTGATACTGGTATAGTATTCGTACACAAAATATTAATGTATGTGTTTTATATCTTTACGTCATGTTTTTCACAAATGCAAACCATAGACACACCACGCACACTACTTCAAAATCTGTCAAAAATATACTTCATGGGATTGGCATTAGTCAATGCGTGCACTGACGTTCTAACATCATAGCGGCCGTTTCGTATACGCATACATGTTAGTGTTCGTGTTTGTTTGGTTTGACTAACATTTCGAAGGGCGTAAGGAGTATTTATTTAAAGTAGGGGCTAAAATATGTGTACAAAAATATTATAATTTCTATGACTCGACGGCGGTATGCTTTTTTGTCAAGTGAATTCTTGTTACTGTGACAAGTATCGAGGACTGAATTCTTCTTCTTCGACACCGACACACAATTCGAGTATTTCATGTTATTGTTGTTGTGAAGAAATTTATTGACAAAAATTCACGCCTCTACAGTTGTACAGACTCCGGAAATAGTCCTGTTTTTGTAATACTCAAATTTAAAATGTTTCGAACACACTTTCGTATGCATTGACGGTATAAAAAACATCCTTTTTAATGCATTTATCCAGGTTTTAAGAATAATTTCATCATTCGGAAAAATTAAAGAAAAAATAAAATAATTTTAAAAATGTTTACTGCACTGCTACTTTCTTAACGTACATCGATTTTAAAACAAAAACCTAACACATACACATTTGCAAAAACCACACACAAATCACAAGTTATGTCAAAAACTTGGCACACTTTTTCTTGAGCTTTTTCTAATGGATTTCTGTCACTAGGGCCTATCTGTGTATATCTATGGTTTGTTCGTGAAATGTCAACTATTAGCTATCTGTGTTATATCCACAGTATACACAGATGGGCATATATTGAGTAATCCTCAATTTGGTAATCTTAGATGGCGGTTATTTTTATATAAATATACTAGCGGACCCGACAGACGTAGTCCTGTCTACACGTCTTTAATTTGACACATTAATGGTGAGAATGATTTAGATACACAATGATAACAAAACATTTTTTTAATTTGATCGCAGCGCTAACTGTCGGGACAGACTAAAATTAAAATTCGAATATTATTTAAAATTTGACACTGCGATGGTAGCGCCGTCTGTCGGATCCAATGTAAAACATTCCAAAACCAACAACTACTAATAAATTAAAAATTAATTAAAAAAACATTGTCCAGCGGACAAAATTGTGAATCTAAACCATTCTCAGATCCCCTTGAACACACACAAAAAAAATCATCAAAATCGGTCCAGTCGTTTAAGAGAAGTTCAGTGACATACACACTCACAGAAGAATTATATATAAAGATACAACATGTATATGTATTGTACTAGTGTTTATGTTTTATGACAGCGCCTAACACAAATTTACAAACTCATTCAAACAAATGAGACAGAACACCGAAATGTGACAGGAAACTAAGCACACTCACTTGTATGAAGATCTGTCACTAGAGCATATCTGTGTTATCTATGGCTGTGGTTACATTGTGGTTTATATTTGTGTTGTACTACGTTCTACGATGATGTATTCTAGAATACATCATCACTGTGTACAAAATACATTTATATAAAAACGTCCGCCATCTTATGCTACGATGACACGACCTGTTAAAAGAAGCAGTTACTTAAATGTAAAAACACAATCAAAACCAACAACTCTATATAATAAAAACAGTGTACATTTTATGAATATGAATGCGTAAATGGTATAATGTCAAAATTGAAAATTCAGAAACTTCACATCTTCACAATATTTCAATAAACAAGCAGACCATATACCCGCGCAAGCGCATTATTCTGAGATATATCATTTTTTATTTAATTTCAAGAATACAGAATGTGACAAACCTGTATATTCTTGAAATTATGATATATTATGTTAGTTAAGTCCTAACAAATCCGAAATGCTGTAATTAAATTTATTTTTATTTTATGTCATAACTGTTTATGCTTTATAGTTATATTGTCGATACAAGAATTGAACCAAAATCAAGCTCAACGTAAAATTAATGTGAGATCAACAAAGGTTATGTATTTGGCATTGTTTTTAATTCATATTTGTTTACAGGTACAATGGAAGTACATACAAGTATTTTTTGTCTTTTAACTTTCGCTTATTTGACTTATGCGGATAATGTAAGTTATTCAAGCGTATTATCATTTTTCATAGACATTTCGTACAAAAACATATGTTACAAATCAATTATGAATAATATAATATTCATATTGATTTGTTCAATTGTAATGTTTTATCGTAACAGGTGGATTAACGTATATGTACATATATTTTTTAGGTGATCGGCAATAATCAAATGGAATATCCTGTTAAATATCTTAATTTGAATGATCAGGACATGGCTAAGTTTGATTCGAATCCTCAAAATTTTATAGACGGAATCAGCGCGAGTCGCCAATACAAAAAACCACAACAAGACAAAATTGACGTTAAAACGGAATTAAATAAACTTAATTCATGTAAATATAAAAATACGTTGATAAACATTTCAATAAGAAACAAACACTTTTTAATTCAGCATACTTATGGCAAAATTCCTGGCCTTCCATGGACAAGAAATTGGGTGTAGTTAGTGCAGTTTGCTTTGATAACTCTGGTGCAGTATTGGTATTTCATAGAGCTGATCGGATTTGGAATCAAGCAACGTTCAATATACAAAATGTCTTCCAACATAAATCGAAGGGTCCGATAACCGAAAATACCATTGTCGCATTTGAAAAGAATTCTGGACGAGTAATATATGAATGGGGCAAGAATATGTATGTAGATCTATATAAAAAAACATATTTTTGATTTTTTTTTTAATTATAGGTTTTACATGCCACATGGTCTAACTATTGATCAAGAAAATAACATTTGGGTAACAGACGTTGCCTTGCATCAGGTTATGAAATTTGGTCCTAATCGAGTAGAAGGTAAACCAGATATAACGTTAGGCGATGCTTTTGAACCGGGAAACAGTGCTACAAAATTCTGCAAACCAACTTCTGTAGCCGTTTTGCCTAATGGCGAGTTCTTTGTAGCCGATGGATATTGTAATTCAAGAATTATTAAATTCTCGAAAACTGGCGATGTTCTGTTAACGTGGGGAAAGAGTTCATTTCATGGTATTGCTTTTGAAGTTTCACCTCCTAACTTCTTTGCAATTCCACATGGCCTGACTCTGGCACTAGATATGGGTCTTGTTTGCGTTGCAGACCGAGAAAATGGACGTGTACAATGTTTCGACATATCAACTGGTAATTTTCATAGCCAATATCATAGTCCATTGATTGGAGATCGTCTGTTTAGCGTTGCATATGCGCCAATAAATGGAGGTCGGTTATTTGTGGTGAATGGTCCATCTATTTCGAAGACTGATAGTAATTTAGAAGTATGCGGATTTGTGATTGACATGAACAGTAGTAGGATTATATCTAAATTTTGCCCAAATAACAAACCATTTAGAAATCCACATGACCTAGTTGTATCTGCTGATGGTTCTGAGGTTTGTTCTTAATACAAAATCTAGTCTTCAAATTATAATTCATCTATGTAATAAATTTTACAGATCTACGTGGCCGAGCTAAATCCCAGCAAAGCGTACAAGTTTTTGAGTACTGGTTTTACAGACAACAATCGAACGGTATCTGCAAATGTTGGGCCAACAACTACAACGATAAGTTAGTTTAAAAATATTAAACTGTAGAAAATTTTAAAATATTTTTTCGAATTCTTAGATAATTTCATGCAGGTGCAGGTTGGAACTGTTGCACCAAAGTCTGAGCCGGGTGCCACTGCATTATTGATAGTTTCGATGCTCGTTGTGTTATCATTGCTTGTGTTCAGTCTTTTTCTATGGATTTCTCATCGCCGGAAAAGAGGTAAAATCTCAAGTCCTGAACTTGAGTACAGCAAATTGATGATGCAAAATGTAATTGAAGATTAATTTTTAGATTTTTTTTTTATTATTTTATAATTGAATCTCTAACATACATTCATAAGTGTATTCATTCGACCCTTTTCAATAATTAGTTGTTGTTTTATTTACTAGAATATCTTCCCATTAATGTTCTATTATAATGACCATACTATATCTCCAATCATAACATTTATATTACATTTTCATTAACATAATTTTTAAATTGAAGATATGCTTACATGGATGCTATAGTTTAATTTTTATTACAGTTATGTTTATTTTAATTATATTTAACAATATTTGTTTCATAATTTATTTTACATTTATATATACAATTTATAATGGTGCCCTTAGTTTTTTTTTTAACTACTAACTAATTAATTTAACATAGATGCAACTTTTTGTAATAACACGTATACAGGTTGTCTGCCGTTTAATAACAAAAATCGGCGACATGCTTGGGATTTCCCGGCAGTTAAATCCGATTCATTTACTTTGGGCAGCTTGCTTGATAGAAAGCGAGGATTTGAGAAACTTAATCAAGATGCAAGTGACGAAGAGCCAACTGCTTCTACAAATATGCTTTCGGCCGAACAGTTTACTTAAACTATTTAATACATTTTAAATATAATATTTAAATATTACTGAACAAACATATGTATAACAACTAAAATATCAACACATCAAATAATTTGTAAATATAATATATTGTATATGTATGTATTCTATACAGTGAGATATTAAAAATATCGTTTTCTTGTCTTAAAACAAATTCTACGTGTAAATTACAAATCATAAAATTAAGTAATGACCTTAAAATAGATTAATTAAATAAGGTTTCTAGAGTGGATTAGAGTATGGTATCAAATTAAAATTATTAAATTATTTTTGAACATATTAATGTCTGACCAACATTTTCGAAAATTTCAATTAAAGGGGGAATGGTGTAAAAGTGATGGTTGTGAATGGTATCAATCGATAGGTAAATTAATTTTAATACCTATCAAATAAAAAAATAAATAGGACTAGTTTTTATTATAATATTCAATGGCATTAAGTAATGATAACACACATATCTTTCATTTCCAATTGTTTCTTTAAATACAAATAACCGTGTTAGAGTAAACCATAACCATAGCCAGTGGGTTAACGCGTTGGCCTGGCTTATGGGAGGTCGCCGCTTCAACCCCGGCAGGCAGTCCGAATTGTTTTTCGAATGTAGCACTTTAAATCTGTAGGTTCCTCTTGCTATTAATAGTAGGTTATTGGTTTGGAATAACGGAACATGTACACACGCACCCTGTATAGAACAATAAGTGTAGGATGGCGTTGATGATTCACGGTTCCGAATATAAATAGCAAGAAATATCTCGGTGCATGGAGATATCTCAAAAATATGCGCATTTGCCCTGCAAAGTTGCTAGTCCCTTCAGGGCATATTAGGACTCCTAACCATCGGGGATGTGTTGTGAGTGTTAGAGCACAGTAGCTCCAATAGGAGTAGCATAGCACAAACAGCA
>JANSTU010008797.1:0-16199 GCA_027564075.1 Bolitophila hybrida
GCGATAGAGACAATAACACGGATGTATGAGTGAGTAGTATTAAATAATAGTCCATTGCTGCCTCGAAATCCAGTATGATAACACTCTCAAATGATCCAATCAAAGTGTTGAGCATCACATGATTAGGACACATTCTGTATAATCACATATAATATCAAAACATCTTATCACTCGGGCGGCATTTCATCTAATATAATAAAAACCATTAAATCATGATCAAGTGCATACCATGCGTTTAATATGATTAATTAAGATTAATTTATAAGAAGCAAAAGTGCGGTTCAGTCAATATACGTGTGTGTTTGCTGTTGAAGAGCGCGAGTGCGTCCATTTGTATGTAGTAGTTACGTAGTAAATATTATGTATAGTATATAATAAAAAAGTACACAAGCACAATATTGTATGCATATACAAATATATGTATGTTTATTTCGGATGTGAAGCCATTGCACTTGAAATTGGTTACGCTATATATTTTATGAATGTTTATAAGAGTTATATGAATTAAGAGATGTGCACTTGCTCGTCGAATTATACAGTGTTGGCAATATACTAATTACAGTAAATATTGTAAAAGCTAAAACGTTGATTTATTATAGAAAAAATACAACATATTTTCTAGTAAAAATATAACGTTTTTCATAATACAATTTATTAAGTGTATTATTGTACAATGTATTGTCTAGGTGTTTTTAATGTTAAAATTGTAAAAATACAACGTTTTTCCTAAGTAAAAATACAACGTTTTTTCTAAGTCAAAATACAACGTTATTCCTAAGTAAAAATACAACGTATTTCCCAAGTAAAAGTACCACGTTTTTCCTAAGAAAAAATAAAACGGTTTTTCTAAGTAAAAAATCAACGATTTTCCCTAAGTTTACTTCAACGTTTTCCTAAGGAGTCAACGTTTTTCCTAAGTCAAAATACAACGTTTTTCTTAGTAAATTTTAGTATTAAAAATACTTTTCTCTTAGGTTCTCTCTAAAATATTAGATAAAAAAAAAATATATAAAAAAATATTTAGTAAACTCCTAAATATATTTTTTTCTAGTAAAAAGATAACGTATTTATTTAGTACGACATCTTTTTTCTAAAATTGAAAAATGAATTGAAAAAAAATCAATCGAAACGGCCTATCAAAACTACCCGAAATGATGATCGAGTATTTGTAATAATAATCATCTGCTTACATTAGTGGATCTTCAAACGGATCCAGCTTCAACGCATGTCCAGACTACTACTTTGTCTCCTTACCACACTCAAAACATTAAAAAAGATCGTTTGATGAACAAATCTTGCGTTTTAAAGTGGTTTTCCGAATTGACCCGTAAAATAAATAACCGTTTGAGTAAACTTTCCTTTTTGGCAAACAAAATGTATACCAGCTATAAAGTTACTCATCGCAGGCAAAGTCTATAGAATTAAATCGAATTTATCTTTTTTAAAAATTGTTTCTTGTACATTAAATGTATAAAACGGATTAAAAAATATTTCGTTTCCAAAAGGTTGTCCACAACTGTAGTCCTGCTGCTCCCAAAAAAAACTCAATTGAATATGCAAACGCATTCATTATTTTTTTCTTGCGCCAATATTAAAATGTATTTAAGAATTATACATACATATTACGCAGGTATTATTTTGTAAAATGTATCCTCTAAATAATCTGAGCGCCATCTGTGAGAAGAACTTTGCACTTTAACTGAAGCTTATGTGCTTTCAGAAGCTTTCTTCTTACATCTATTTCTAAATCTAAATCAAACTCAAAGCCCATTTCACATTGTGTTCGTTTCCACAGAGTTTTGTTGTGGCTGGCGCTGTAAATCTGCTGCAAATATTTTTAAACGAAATGATGATTAATTACGAAAGGCACACATTGACATAATGCTCTTATTACTGCAAATAATGCTGATTTGCTGCTTGGAATGCCGCGATCCGATTAAAAATGCACGCATATATCGTTAGGGCGCTCAATTTAAATCTCATCTTTCCATTTAAATTCGTATAAATACGCTCAAAGTCTTTGGCGCGTACTCGTAAATCACTGGCTCGTTCATCGCGAGCGTTGGCATTATCATTTCCTCAGACTACCGAATTACTCCACAGAAGTAATAATACAGGTACACACACACATAAACAATAATTTAAAATATATAATCGGACAATATTTGAAAAGAATTGATATGGATGCGTGTACAATCGCGCCTGGTCGTTACTTAACGTTGTTGTAAGACGGCTGCCGGAGGCAAGCAGCGAGTCGATTGTTTACTTATTGCCTGCGCGATATTTATTGGTTGCGCGCACTCACACACATGCAATAAAATTTGAGGCGGAATACTCATACGTTTTATGGGCGCATTAAACAGACACACACACACAAACACACTGGTATAAAGGTGATGTGTGCGTTTGTGCATTCTTGTTAAAAGTCGGTTTATATATCTGCCATAAATTGAGATTACGCAAAAAGGATTCGCAGAGTGCGAAGATGCGCAGTTGTTTTTGGACTCGATTTTAATGGTTTTTATTATGAGAGTGGGTTTAATGCTTTTCTTATGTTGGTTTTGTGCTTTTAATGATTTGCTAAAATGTTATAATTATCAAGTTAAATTATACACATTTAATATAATTATAAGGTAAACGTGATTTTGCCGCTGCAAACAAATCATAAAACAACAACAAAATACTCATTGCCGCCAGTCTGTCTAGGACCTCTGTAAATTGTAAATGTGCATCTGACGACGACGACGTCAGTTAGCGCATTTACTATATATATGACCTGGGTACCTGCGCGTGGCCTTTTCTTTAATAAAACTACTTGCATATGTTATACCTATATACATTTGTACGTATTATAGAGCTAAGAATATGACGCACCGGTATATGTATTATATGTGTATATTGTATGTAAATGTATATATGCTTCCCGAAAATATATAATAAATATTTTTGTTATGGGTATATCGTAAAAGCATCTTGGAATGTTCAGGGCTAAAAGTCATCGTATAGTACACAATGGGCTCTTCCGCAGGTCCATTTCAATTTAAATTTTATATTATTTATTTTCGGCTTCAATCAATCAATTTTAGGTAAATATTATTATAAATGGCTTTGTATGAAGTTTGAGCCCAGTGAAATAAATCCCAAATATAAAATCAAATTAAAATTTATAAATATAACTATAAAAATCATAATGAATTCTTTTAAATTGTTCGCGTAGATTATTAGAAACTGAAGCGCCAGTATTAAATCAATGACACCTTTTATCTCTTATATATTTAGCTAATTAAAAAAGTGCACCATATTGCAATAATTATTTAATTATTATATATATATATTTACCTTCAATCAATCGGCTGGTCAATTTATCAAAGAAATCATATTTTATATGAATCGATTATTTATCGAATTTAATTTTAGATTGGTTTTAATAAATTCGTTGTATAGGTTATTTTATTTAAATTATTATAAAAATTTAAATTATCGTTTTTTTATTATATTTTAAAATAAAATTCTACTATTTTGTGTTTTCAAGTATATTATAATTAATATAAAATATTAAAGCCTCAATGATTTATATAATTTATTATAAAAACTCCGATGATTGAACATTCCGATATCTAAACTTTGGATTTTTAAGGATATTTTTTTAATTATTATTTTTAAAAAGACCGATGTCGTTACTTTAAATATCGGTTTTTAAAATAAATTAATATACTTTATTTTTTATAAAATATTACTTGACAGTCGAATGAGAAAAAAGTTTAAAGATGGCTATTTTAATAATAAAAAATAAAAATAAACCTAAAAATCGAAATAAATTCAGTAATAAAAATTATATAAAACTTAACTTAAAATTAAGTTTAAACATCCTGGTTTTATATTAAAAAAAAAAATCGATTAATATGTTGAATGTTATAAGAAAAATTTAAATAAATTGAATTTTGAAAATTAGAAAAAAATAAAAAGTTTGGTGTTTTTATAATAAAGTGTACTTAAAAGTCGAATACAAAATTCAAACATCGCTATTTTCATAATAAAATATCTAAAAAATAGAATGGTAAACAAACATTTGTGTTTTTTATAATATATAATATAAAACAAAAATCGAAAAAATCCAAAAGATAATTAATAATATAATTTTATAATAAATAAAATTAAATTAAATCTTAAAAGTGAATTTATCGATCGAATTTTATTATAATATATATTATAAAATAAAAAAAAATATTAAAGGTTTAAACATTGTTACGCTTTTTTCATAATATCTATATAAATATATTATTATAATAATAATATAACTAAATAATAATAATAATATAACTAAAAAACTAAAAATCGAATTTACAAAAACGGTGTTTTTATAATAAATTAAAAAATACAAATACAATTTTGAATGTTAAATGTGCTTAGATTAAAATAAAACAAAATGAATTTAATTTGTTATGCAGATACATATCTTAAAAAAATCGAGAAAACGAAGAAAATAACATAATAAATGCTCGAAACGCAGCTGTCCAAATGAAGTCCAGAAAGTTTCAGCCAGCCTAATCTTCTTCCAAATATTAAAACGATCCTATAAGAGTTCACTGAGGCGAAGATGAAAGCCACTCAAACATCCGAATCTCAAAACAAAAATCAACAATTTGACAAAGAGTATTCAGAAGAAAATTAAAACATTGAAGATTCAGAAGCAGCAGTCTCTATATTTACCGGGAATAGTGGCATGTGGTAATGTCTGTGAAGGCGAAGGGTAACACCAAAGCGAAGGCGAATCTCATCATAAATTGAGTCCGGATATAATCCGACTTGGACAATACTTAATGATTTATGAAATGTAAATTGGAATCTTTCAAAATTCAGGTTATTGTGATGTGTCCTGGGTCGTTTATGTATTTGAAAATTCGGCACAGAACGACAACACCTGCTGAGATGTATGAGCTCCTGACAAAACTCAAGCCCTTTCTGTCTGTCCATTGGAAGTTGGAAAGAACGTTGGAACTTCACAACAAAGTGGATACAAATCCTATACAGGATTTTAAGTTTATTGTCCTTGTCGTTTTTCTTACTGGTTTATGTAAGATAACTCATATTGCTTTACCTTTTGCCTGAAACAACCCATCATATTGGTGTTATTGTGCACATACATGGTGGGCCAAAAGAAGTCAACCGATCGTTTGGCGGTCGACAGGCAGCAGCTGATGCACGGACTGGACTTTGTATGGGAACATGCGCAGGTCTTAGACCAAAATTCGCCTTAGTGATGGCTAATTGCGAGGCACGGCGTCTGGTCGATGTTTCCGGCGACAGCTCGACATCCTCGGCAGTAGCGGCGATATTCTCGGCAGAATGGGCGCTCCGGGGCCGGCCACTCTTGGCAACGTCTCGTGTGGTCCCATACTCTTCAAGGTTGGTGGCCAAACGGCACAGTGTTGACCGGGGAATCAGCGACGGAATTCGCGCTGCGCCAACACCACAGTCGAATTGTTACGCAAAACAGATTTGACATTTGTGGCCATTTGCAAAAATAAGAGCATCTTCCAATAGGGTAATTTCTTTTTGCACACGTTGTATAATATGTGATTAAGCCGCAACTAGGCACAAACAAAAGTAACCGTCAATTTTAGTTTTTAGGCATAATGTTTCGATGAGAGCAGAGTGGTCTAGCTAGTTTTCTCATAACCCAGGGATCGTGAGATCGAATCCAGGATCTGTCATTATTTATTAAGCCACTTTAGCGTTGTCATTTTGGGCTAGCGAACTTGTCATACAAAGATCATTTTTCAACCTTAGGAAAACTGGAGAAGCAAAGCCTGCCTAACTCTGCCATTTCCCAACGCTGTTGCAAGCATCTTTCCGCTTCTGCTTTCCAGACAGTGTAGTAGCTTTCCCACACCGGACTTGAATTTTCTAAAATACCGTTTATACCGTTTATACCTTTTGCCAGTTCGTCAGCTCGGTTACTGGTTTAGCATAGCGGTTCGGCAATCGATGAGTAGTTTAGATGATTTGGCGGATATTGTTAGTGCTTTAAATGGCTGATATGCACAAAGTAAGCGCTCGGCTGAAGCTCTATAAATCTACAGACAAGAATTGAAGAATTGCAGTTAACTCGAAAACGAAAACTAATGCTAGTTGTTTCAATTTAAACTGACCTTCGTTTGCTTGAAGTGAGGAGCCATCGGTGTAGAGGATTTAATGTTAGATATTTTTTGCAGCTTCCACGTTAGATGACTATGGAGTGTCTATCAATTTTAGCTGCATTTTTCACGAGACCTTGGGTGAAAACATATTACTGTGGGTTGTTTTAATCACTCCTAGACACACTCGAAGAGCTCACCATTGGATTCATTGAAGTTTTAGCATACGAGTTTTCGTTAAGCCGATAAGAGCAATGGCACCATATTCTACGACTGAGCGTATTGTTGCCTTATAGATTATCAGCGAACAAGAAGGGCATATATTGAACGCATAAAGTTAATTTTTCAACTGCATTTTCTGGTTAGCTCTTCTATATGCCGCTGCCACATACATTTATCAAATGTATTCCAAGGTAGCAAAAGTATAGGGTTTTTTCAAGCTGATGTGTATTTTCTACCGATAGTGTAGACAATTCAGGGACCTTTTACTTTTTGTTAAATAGCACAAATTTATATTTTTATCCGGATATGGTGAGACCGATGTACTTGTACCATGTGTAAAATCTGTTGATAGTATTTTGTATCGGCCTCTGCAGCGATCGAGCGTTACTACCTCTAGTGTATATCACGACATCATCGGCATATTGTATTATCCATTTGCAATAAATTCATCAATCTGGCTGATGTATGTACATATTGTACAACAGATGTGACATTGCAGAGTCTTGTGCTAGTCTGCGGTAACCTAACCTGGTTTCTGTCAGTGTGCCTTTTGTAAAGAATTGAAGCACACGCTTTTCAAACAACACTCCAATCATTTGTATGTAAAATATGTTCATCTTATGAAATGACAATTAAAATTGAGAAGAAATAGACAAAATACAAGCAAAATGACCTATTTTGTATTGAAAACTGGACGCTGGCGACGTTTTCAACATTCTCGAATCTAAAGGGTTTTCGACAGAACGTTTTTTTGGCAACACAATTTAATTTTTAAATTAATGTAAATTATTATTACTTTTTTTATATATTTTTTGATGTTTTTTATTATACAACTTAGGTTTTAAGTTAGGTTATTACCTTTAAAAGCACTAAACAGCTATTAATAATATTTATCTCCTTAGGTTTAACAACTCTTGGGAATGACCATGGACCATGAAATAGAACAACACCATTTGAATAATTTCTTGAAACCGATTTGTTTACTTTTTTTGAACTTATAAGAAATTACAAAAAAGTATATGCAGCTATTTTTTATTGAAATCATTCATTCGTTTAGCCACATATTTTAATGTACACAGCACCTCCAAAATCCCTGAGTTTTTATTGTATTAATCCATTTTTTTCCCTTTTTGTAAGTTGCTTTAGATAATTTTAGAATAAAGAATTGCTTTAAATGTCTATTTCTATTTATTTTAAACGATTTTAGAGTGTAAAATCAACATTGAATAATCTTATGACATACGTAATTTAACGTTTACATGTGTATGTGCCTGTACAGATGCAAGTCTCCAATTTTTTAGCTGGTAAATGGTGCGTGGTATTTGGTATATGGTTTGCAGTGGAGTTAAGGCATTATACGCCTAAAAATTACTAGATTACCAACCATGATCGCATAGATTTACAAATAAAATATGTAAATAATAAGTCTTTAATAAATATATATATTGAACTGTATTCTTAAATGTCATTTTCTCGACACCTGTTACAATACAATTCCAATATTAGACTGTTAGCAAATCGCTTTGTATATACCTGTATATCGATTTATCCACCAGCAGCCATAAAATCGAATATTCAAACTCCATTCGAAATTATCCTAATTATTTTACGACCGAACTTACAAATATTTACATATTTTACAGCGTCTGTAAACATCGCAATTAAGCAGCTCGTGTGTATTTGGTAAATAGGTAAATAGTGCGACATTCTGTGCGCACAGGTGTCCAATTTCGGCTGATACAACCTAGCTAGCGATGCAGATGCACATGTCACACTCTCCGCAAGTCGGTAGGTATATTAAGAAATATATAATTTATGTAAATTAGATTTCATTGGTGAATGTGTGGAGTGTGAATTGTGAAATAAATATGGAAGAAAGTGTTACATCGAAAAAAAGGATTTAGATATGAAACAATTTGATGTAAATTTTAATTGAAAAATTTATTATATCAAGTGATTTTTGTGTTTTTATTAATTATTTTTGTGTATAATACTATTTATACAGCAACAATTTCGATTTTAAAAATAAATAAGCGAATCAGTCCAAACATCACACCTCTATTTTGTGTCGGTCATTTGTAATCCATGTACAGCAAAACCACCCTAACAATTTAAGCACTTTGACTTTACCACCGGAATTTCCGAACTCTGAAAGCATCATAAATCTACGCACAATAGGAAATACGCTTACACCCTAACTGGCACGGTGCACATATTTGAACACGCATACAAATTCATTATATACAATATAATAAAGTCAATTTCTCTACACATCAGAACCATTGTTTGGATCGCAAAAACGTGCAGCCGATGATGTTCCAGATGCCAAAGTCACACTCTTCTATATCACAATACAATAAACATATATTATATACATTTGTACATATAATCTATATACAGATGCATTCTAAACGAATGATCCAAAATATATACGATAAATATAGTTTACCTGCCAAAACGAGCGACTCGATTGACGAACGCGATGCAGTTAATAGGATTTGCAAGGATAATACCGATAAGTCCATTAGAATGAAACTAACCGAAAAATTACTGAGCTCATCGCGATCACGCATCGATTTAGACGGATGATCCATTTGGCGACGGATCCACGTTAATCCATTGTGATGACTGACGTACGTGTTAAATATAAGCCTGGGGATACATTTGTCTTTTGTGTGCTGATCGGAAGTATATTTTGTATATCGCTTTGATCGAAATGTTTGATTAGGTACAGATGTTGTTATTAATTGGATATGATGGGATTACGTGCACGAGTTTTTGCAGTTTTTCATGTATTGCGAATGTCAGTTTTCATCGCTAATTTATTTACTTAAAATGTTCACAATTCCTATTTTTATAGTATTTATTTATTATTAATTAATACTCAATATCATACTACTCACAAACTAATAAAAAAATAAAGTAAAGTAGATTGGCTAAGAAAGCGGCAATTGATTAAAACAAAATTGCAAATGGCAAATTTTCAGTAGGGCAGTTGATGTACTGTGCAAAGATCGAAAACCTGATTAAAGATTAGAATCGGAAATGTATTTATTTATTTGCTAACGTATAATAAACTCAAAAGCCTTAAAAAGTGTTGGCTACAGACTAAGACGAAATTTAGAAAAAAAATATTAACATTTTTACTAAAATTCTAATTTGGATTGGAGATTTTTTCATATCATAGAATTTATTTAAACAATTGGTACTAATTTTATTAAATGATAAGATATTTTAAGAATAGTTTTTCATATTGTTTTTAGAGCTTCAGAAAGTAGTACTCATTTTTATTATAGTGGTAATCGTTAAAGCATAGTTATTAATTCTAAAAGTATAGATACTTTTTTTTTAGAAGTATTTCAAGGTGAAAATTAAATAACAATTACAGTCAGTCAAATATGTATTTGTGCAGCATATGTTTACATCAAATTTTCATATTATTCATCGTTTCAAAAATAAAGTTGTTATAATTATGGACAAATTAATAAGAGTAATTTTAGATCATATATTTTCAAATGTGAATCTACACGAAAAAGAAGAAAAAGTTATTTAATTATTGCATAACAATGACTGATCCATACATGTTTTACCCAAAATATATCAAACAAGTATTCGTACAGACAAAATATTTTTATTTAATTTATGTTTAATACCTACATATGATTAATCTTAAAATTATAATATTTTGTAGGATACCCCTTACTTTGTATGACAGCCTCTAATCGGCTGGGCATCGAATGGACCAATTGTGTTGTTACCTCGGAAGTTATTTTATTCCATTCCTTCTTTAACGCTGTTTTCAATTGATTCTTATCGGAAATCGGATGCAACCTGATCCAATTCGTACCATAAATGTACAACCGCATAAGGTCCGGAGATTGTGGAGGAGTTTTTATGTGGTGTGGGGTATTGTACATCAGATATAGCCTAGTATTTAAAGCACAATGTGCACTGGCCTTTAGGTTTTCTTTTAAAATATTTATGTAAACATATTGATCCATTTTTCCATCAATAAAATGTAGATTACCTACACCTGAAGCTGACATACATCCCCACACCATAACACTACCACCACCGTGTTTGTCTGTAGCAGACAAATATCTCTTGTTAAGCTCTTCGTTACGCTTACGCCAAACTTTTGATTTCCCGTCCGAACCGAATATGTTATACAGGGTGTCCCACCTTATGTGGGAAATAACCTTACCAATTATTCCTGCCCATACATTGACGCTAAATCTTGTTTGATGGGTCGATATTTTTTTTAAATGGGGATAAATGGGGATAAATTCTGTACACCATCTCGAGTAAATTGTGCTTCATCAGTCCATAAAACAGATGCCACATACAATAAATATCTTCTATTGTTGGTAATAAAATTCTCACAAAATAAAACACGTCAATGATAATCATTTGGAAGTAATTCTTGCACAGTAGTGTAGTGGTAGTGGTACTTTTGATATTCTAGATTTTGATGTACCTATTCGGACAGCAGCACGCCCAGTACTAATCGTTGGGTCTTGCCTTACCACATGTAGAATTTCGTTTTCAAGATTTATATTACGTTGTATTGGAGGAACACGGTCAAAAATCCTATTAAAACTGCCAGTTTCACATAATTTGCGATGAATAGAATCAAAAAGTCTTCTGTTGGGTGCTCGTCTATTTGGATATCGACGAGAGTATTCACGTTCTGCTTGCATTGAATTACCGTTACAAAAACCATAAACGAAATGCATTTCAGCCAATGCTTGCGTTGTATAATTATTCATATTTTATTGTTATTCTATAATGCAAAATTTAATAACTTTTAAGATGACTTGCAGATATAAATGCAAAAATCATGATTTCATGACCTACTACAATTTTCTGTAAGTATTAGATGTTAGTGTTTTTTCTTTAAAGAATAATTTTATTTATTTATAATGTTTGTAAAAACTATAAAAACCTTAATAATTAATAACATATTAACTCGAAGCAGTTAAATATGTAAAATTTATTTTGTGAAATTTTGGGGGAAATTGGGTTTTTCTTGAATTTTGCTCAATTTCAATTTAGCGCAGGAGAATACAAATTTTTTTTTTGTTTTCTGTTCGGTGCGTAAATGTATAGAGAAAATGACTTTCCAATATCGTGAACAGGCCACGTATAGCTGGCATTTCCAAATTTATGCTACAGAGTTCCAGTGACTGTCCTGGTTATTATTTATTGACATCGCTAATGCAAGTTGCACATTGAACTGAATGCGTCGAAGTCAAGTGAATTCACGGAATTATACATTCCTCGCTATTGTACGTCCCTTTCAAAATCTTGGCCACGTCTGGTGGTTACATTGCATAGTTTCGGCGCAAGAAGATTTCTCAACATAATGATGACAGATCCAACATTGAGGCGCAAATGATGAGGCGACATGCCAAACAAATACAAAGAAATTGGAAATTCCACTGGATAATTTAAATTTCGAACTGCAATTGATCACTTTGTATGAAACACACATACGATTTTCACTGAATTATTTTTTTTTTATTTTCAATAATTTACCTTTGCCAAAATAAAGAAAGTCAACGAACGAAATTGAACGATTGAAATTTGCAAAGCAGCAATAGAAGTAGAAGAACAAAAAGAAAGGAATCACTTTTTGAGTTTTAAATGAAAATTTATAAAAATGTCAGAAAGTCAATTGATGGTTTTCTATAATAAAAAATCGACGTCGTGATTTAACATGATTTTCAACTTTGCGCATTGTTTTCAATGTTTTTATTTTGTTTTGAACAGAATTGAGTAGTAATGGTTTTAATGGTGGTAATGGTGGTAATTGTGCTAGTGGTGGTGTCAGTCGGATCTAAAAATCTGTTGTTTTTTTTTCGAATTTTTCTCAGTTTTCCACGTTTTTCAAATTTTCCATGATTTCATTTCGATTTGGATTTGATCAAAAGAATTTATTTTTTTAAAATGGTAAAAAATAAAAAATTTCAAGGATTTTTTTTCCATTCTCATTAAATTCGATTTGATGTAATTCAGGTAGAAAAATGGATATTTTTTTATATTTTTCCCGTTTTTTTTTTTTTTTAAAGGAACAAATTAGACAAAAAACATCATTAGGATTGGTCTAGTCGTTCTCGAGTTTTAGCGACACTATCAAACCAGGATTCATATACTTAAAATAATGCGCATCACGGTTCCATATACAATTTCAGCCACAATTGATCGTCATCTGTGGCACGAATTGTGTTTAATATGGTCGCACTGTCGCACCGATTGTTTTAATTTGGAAGACAGAGTACAACAGGGTGCACTCTCACTGAACACTTGCACTCTCGCTCCAATTGTTTGGAGTAAAACAAAACCAAAAAAGCGTCAATTTGATACTTTACTCACGCACGCGCGACCGAATAAAAAATATAATATTTGTTTGGACGCTATTGTGTTATCTTGAATGCTGTGTTTGTTTGAATTTACTTCTGCTAGTTGTGGAAAATTCCATTGCACATTATGTTTATGTATTTTAACAAAACTTTACATGAATCAAGCAACAAGTTTCTCGATTTGAGTAACATGTTACTTAATTTGAGAAACCTGGTGCTTGATTCAATAAACGTGTTACTATAACCTAGAAACGTGTTACTGACATTCAATAACAAGCTCTTGGTATGCATGCACATCGGAGCTTGAGTCAAGCACCATGATACTGATATTTAGTATCGTGCTTCTTGAAGTCAATAACGTGTGTCTTTAATCAGGTAACTTGTTTCTCAAATTCCGTAACACGTTGCTCAAATCAAGAAACGTATTCTGATATTCAGTAACAAGTTTCTTGGATCACGCATGCACATCGGTGATTCAATCAAGCAACATGTTACTGATACTTAGTAATTTTTTTCTCGAATTCAATAACGGGTGTCTTAAATCAATCAAAATGTTTCTCTAATTCAGTAACACGTTTCATGGGTTAAGTAATCAAGTAAATGTTACTGAATTTAAGAACGATTGCTTAAATGAAGTATAATTGACTTGAACTGATTTCAAGTAACATGTTCTGCTGTCTCATCTTAAAATAGTATAATAAACTGCATCCGTTTTTGTAGCTGAATTATCGGCTATTTTCTATGCATGTAGTTTCATCGAAACACAACACAACACCGGTAACTTTTTTAGCCTTAGACAATATGGCTGCGACAAAAGCTTTAGCAGTCCCGAATATTGCGGCCACAACCTCTAAGCAGCTTAGTGAGTGCCGTAGAAATCTAAAAAACCAAAAAAATAATAATAAAATAAATAAGACCCTGCTCACTGCAACATTTCAGGAAATGAAAGAGCGGTAAGAACGCCAAAACTGCTACCACAAACGGCAGATTGTTTCATTCCCTTCCAGAATGTTTTCAGCATAAACGGAAAAGGAAATCGGAGTCATCCAGAATTTGGTGGGAAGCAAGCGAGTTTGGCAGACTATGCTTCTTTACATTTCCAAAAGTATAACAGAACTTTTGGTACTAAAGTATGAAGATCCCGTTTTTACCAGAATAGCTTCCAATCATAACCTGCTAAAGAACCATATGCACCGAGACAACATAATCGACAGTCCCCTCTGCGGACACTTCCAAGTTTAACGGACAGCCGACCACATTCTGTGGGCATGTCCAACTCGCTGTCTTAACAGGTTTCGCATGATCCGCGGACTTTTGAATCGCACTCACAACCTTTGTATACTGTGATATCGTAGCTTCCTGCGACACAAGTACGACAGCTTTAACTATTAAACACAAATTCCTATTGGAGAATGAAATTCGAATTTAAATGTATTATTTATTATTTGATTATTTCATAGTGTATATAAAAATTACCCTAAATACAAAAGTACTTGCTCGGGATACATAAAAAATATTACTTGAAACCACATTATAAGACTAAGAACAGATTTGGAATACAAAAGGTAGAAATATAATAGTAAATATGTATTCTCATCTAGCCCAAAAATTGTTCTTACTAAAGTGGCTCAATAAATAAAAAAAATAATAAAGTTACCGCAAACAAGAAGAATATAATGCCAAAAATTGAACAAAAACTAAAAGATCTCATTCCTCAGTACTGCATCCAAGACAAGCGTTATCCATCATCGCTATGTTCCTCGTGCTATCTTAAACTTAGTTCCGGTAAATGAACTTTTTTGCAGTTGCCTAATATGCGAAGTTTCCCGAGTGTGTCATAAACAAAAAAAAATCCTTACGTTGATTTTTCGGTTGCTAAGCAATATGTCGGAAGGTAATGAGTTTTGGACAAATTTTACATTTATATTAAATGTATTACTAGAATTCGCCGTTTTGTAAAGCATACGTTGCTCACTCACAAATAAAGTGAAAAATACTTGCCGGGAGCAGTTTCAAGCCAGATATTGTTATCCTTAGAAAATAATCAACGACTAGGATCAGGATCAGGATCAGGATCGTGGTCGTGTTGTTGTTAAACGAAAAATAAATTTGAGCTAAAATCGTCCTAAATTATCAGCTGAAATTCAACAAAATATACCGATAAAATTTGATCTCTCGATGAATGCAGTATTAAGTTAACTCCGCATAGAACTTTAAAGAGTCGATAAGCAGTTGGTTGAGAGTGGTACGCGCGAGAAACTCAGAAAAATGTCTCATAAACTTGATTTTTTTATCAACCATTGCTAGATATGATCACAGTAAATGATGTCTGTTTTGTATAATGTAGCGATCTACATGGACTTGTCACGTAATTACTGAATTCTCGCTGTATTTCAGATGATTTCAAAATGTGCATTTCTTTTATAAAAACAATAGACGATACGACAGAAATTCGAAATTGTCTGGTATAAATAAATTGATGATCATCGGTATTGGGCAAAAAATTAAAGAAACGTATTGTAACCTCAGCGTTGCTGGTGTCAAAATCAAAGTTTTACGGACATTGTGTGCATTTATTATTGATAACCAGTGCTCCAGGCAACTCTGTATTGCATTATATTGGAGCTCAATGCGGCTTTTGTATATATTGTTCATGTTTTATAAATCTCTCGGCCGGATTTCCCGGCAAATTTTATGGTGTTCAATGTTTGGTAGAACATTAGCTCATGCCGCAGCTCAATGCTCTAGCTGCAGCTCTTCAGGCAAAAATAAATTGAGGCAGGGGTGCTATATTCTTGGACACATACCGAAAATTCTATTTGCACACACACATAACCTCCCGCTTTTTGAGTGGTTCACTTAGTAGAGTAAGTCTAAATCTATCAAATCCAGATATAGAAGAATATTAATATGATTCTCAACAAGATCCGACCTTACTTAAGATAACCAAATCTTAAGTAAGACCGTAGTAGTACAATGTTTTTGGCGAAATCATTGCTTGTTTCTCAGAAAGCAGATAATTATCAGTTATGTATGGGTTTATTTGATTTTTAATAAGCCCTTCCATACATTTTGACATGGCTGGTAAAATACTAATAGGTCTAAGATCATTCATTCATTCATTGGAATTGAAACTTTTAGCAGAGGATGTACCTTAGTACGTTTCCATGATGCAGGAAATACAGAGATTGTAAAAATACTATTAAAAAGATGACACAAAACACAGATTCTCATATGAAAGAGCAATTTTATAAATTTAACACCAACGACGTTTATTGATTTTATGACATTTTCAGGAAATACATTTTGGAAATTATTAGCACTTATTAGTAGGAACATCTTGCATAGGATGCGCTATTAATGATGCTGGTATCCGGGTTATTTTTTTATTTTTATTTTTTTGACGTCAACAGGGACATTCTCCCCAACTGACCTTTATTTCACATACATCACATACATTTTTTTCAATATCACATTG